>JAOYSI010066424.1:0-18656 GCA_025775065.1 Hiodon alosoides | reverse complement strand
CTCTGTTCCTCCCTTTTCCCTGTCCAGTGTGGTGCCAACACTACTGCTCCCCTCTGTTCCTCCCTTTTCCCTGTCCAGTGTGGTGCCACCACTACTGCTCCCCCTGTTCCTCCCTCTTGTTGGGTGTGAAGGTTTTCCTTTATTTCAAACTGGAACGTGGTGTAGAAAGTGTAAAAGCGACAAATAAAGTGTAATGTGCTTTGAAGCAACGTCTTTTCTTTTTTCTTTGTCTTACACATTAGTGTAGGCACCACATTCCGTGTAGAGCAGATGCGGGCACGAGAGAGAGGTGAGAAAGGAGTGCTCTGCCTGATCTGCCTGTGCCAGTCAGGAAGTGTCCTGTTTTCCAACCCCTGTCATTGTTCCTCAGCAGGCCTGCACCAAGAAGGCTCAAGGCCTTTCCCAAGGACGTTGGTGGTTATTCTGGTGTTGATGATAGCACCTGCCACTTGACCAGGCTTATTATCAAAATCGCACTGATAAAGTGACGTCGGATGGTATTTTCACCAGCACCAAGATAAGCATGGCGCTTTTGGACAAGGTGGGGCTGGGATGGGAGGATGGAGGGGGGCATTGTTTGGTTTTGTCTGGATCTTGCTGACAGTCAGCGGCATAGCAGCATTCCTGTGCGAAATATCCTGCCCTCAGCACAGACACACTGATGGTTGGAAAAAAACAGGAGCCTCCGTCACACTATTGTTCTTTCAGGCCCCTGCACAGCCTGTTAATACCTTTTGAACCACATCCTTTGATTGACAGGGGGGAGAGGGATGGAGCACAAAAACATATATACAGAAACTGATGGGTGGAGCTTACCTCAAATTTCAGAGCCAAAACCCTTTGCAATCCACCAAGTCCCCGTGCCAGGCCCGAAGCATTAGAATCCAAGGGGGTGAGCTAACAGTGGATCTGCATTTGAAAAGACTGGGCAGAATGTAAAACATCCGTTCGAGAACAAAGACTCCCACACCCTGCCAGGGTGTCATTGACTGCGAGGTTAGCACTAGAGTTTTGAACCTTTTTTTGCAATCGAAGCTCGGAGACGTCAAGTCAACTTCTCGTGTCTACAAGGATGAACTTGATCTTTCTTTTTGTTCTTGACTGAAGATACACCGTAAGTACCCGGTTAAATTTTACGTGTCTCAGATATATTTTTTCCCCTGACACGTTTCTGAACTGCTTGAATGTAAGTGATGACTGCCCGGAAATACAAACAAAATAATTCAATTTTGCCGGAGATTATGTAGCTCGCGTGCAGCAGTACTGTAAGATTCATACAGCAGGCGTAACATTTTTTATCTTGCCCTCTCTCTCTAGCTGTCCATTGCCCTATGCTCTTTCTCTCTCACCTTCAGAGAAAAGCCACTGAACTGAGTTCCGTTTAATCGAGCCGTTGCCAACAGTGGAATCTGTGGTGTACGCGCGCACACTGCACACTCACACACAGTGCGTTTAACTACGGGATGTTCAAGTACACACCACCATGGCAGGCTCTGTTTAACAGCATGGAGCACGGAAAAAAGGTAAGAACTAACAACTACCTGCTGCAGCCGAAGGTAAATGTTGGTTAGCTACCTTGAGAATTATTGCCGGATTCCAAACATATTTTATTTATGACCTGTCAGGTATATTTTGGCTTCACCTAATCCAGTCAGTTGCTGTTGACTTCATGCTACTGGAAAATTAATTTGCTGTGTTTTTATGAAGTTTATGTAACTGCTAGGCAAATAATATTTGTACTCTGAACTTGTAAAATGTGCATCCCTCAACTGTATGTTTAAAGTTTGGTGTTTGAGTTTGAGAACTGAAACCCCTGTCAGACTTGGAGAAAAATAAATATTCTGGATAATTATAGGTGGAAATTGTTACAATATATTCAAAGCAACTTTTAAGTCCCAAGTCAGCTTTGCGTGTTTTTAAATGAGCTTTGAAGTAGACATATTTCTCCATTTGACATTTAGGTAAGGATGTTTTTTTTTTTTTTTTAAACATGAAAGAGGTCAATTATTACGTTAATTTTGTGCACTGAATCTTTGATGTTGTTGAAACCAAAGCTGAGATAATTAATGGCAAAATGACTTATTAAAGGTACATTGATTCTATCTTCTGCAATGGATTTGCTCCGAATCGTTTCAGCATTACTGAATGTTGCCTTTTTTTACCACTAGAGGTCAGTACATTTTTTCTCATAAAAACTTCATTCAGAAATTCATTTTAGTTTTTCCCTATCCATTGATTCAACATCTGACAAAAAAAATTTTTTTGAACAATAAAAGCGGTTCCTTTCATTCCCTGAGCACAACCGTTCAGCACATATTCAGACACTTTTGAGCTTTATCACAACCTACACATGCGTGCAGAGGACTCTAAAATCCACAGCAAAAGGCATTGACTGGATTTCCCTACCGTTCACGTGTGACTGAAAATTTAGGTGAAGCTGAGATATATCCTTGATATATCCAAGGATGGACGGCTTTGAAATTGAAGGGTCCTTGCTAGCAGCGTGGAAAAAGCCTTTCGGAAGATCTTGAGTGGTTCACAGAGGGAAGGTGGTGGTAGATGGGTGTCAAATTGGTATCTTCAGAAAACTGAGTGGAGTCGTTCAATGTAAACCAATCGCTAAGCTGTGCTAAGCCTAACCCTAACCCTAACACTTAAAACTACTAACACTAACCCTGCATGTCCTCAGATACCCGTTATGACGCATGCCAATAAATTTCAAAAACCCACGTGGCTTGCATTCGTAAGTGGGGGCCATACAGTAATTGCAGTATCCGTGCCTCTGAGGCTGGCATGGGCGAAGGGAGGTTTGCTTCTTTAATGAGTTCTCATTGAGGTGGGAGGCACACCAATCCTGCGTGAACTTGCCATACAGTTTTTAAATCCTACCTCATTTACATGCTCATGGTCTGATTTTGGCAACTTTGCTTGCATTGGGTTATATTGCTTGCAAGACAGATGTTACTTTTCCAGTATCAGTAAGGAAAACTATCCATAAAGAGCCGAGGAAAAAACCAGAAGGGAAGATGGTTTATGTTGTGTTTTTTTACAAGCTCACAAAGGTAAGTTTTACTTAAGTTTTTAATTTATTAAGGTAAAAGTCCAGGTCATGGCTGACTGAAGATTACATCCTTTTTCAGTTCTTTTCTAATTTTTACTGTGTATGAACTTTACTTATTATCTACTTACTTATGATCTTTTTCTTACTATTTTTCTTTCTCATTTACTCATTATTTTATTCTTCAAAACATCATAACAAACAACAGACTTTTTGCATTGCTTGGCAAGAAATTTATATCAGCAGTCATGTGCGTCAACAGTACATCTGTGAACATTTTCCTTTTGATTGCATTCATATTTTATACATTTTTACCATAATATACCTTCAGGCATCATAAATATCTCAGTTTCTGTCATCATATAATATTATTGTCTACTGAAGAATTAAGCGGCGGCACCCAGTGACTTCCAGAGTTCTTATTTATCTGTTACTGTTTTTAAATTTTGAGTGGCGATACAGTAACAAGGGCACAGTGAAAGAGTGGAATGGCCGTAACTCCGGGCTCCTCCCGAGCTGGCCTCGGCCAATGGGGTGGAGGTAGAGGTGTTGGTTCCTGGAAGAGATACTGAAGTGTGCTTATCAGGGGTATGCAGTACGGTCTCCAGCGCATTCTTACGTTTGCGCACGCAAACCGCCGAGAGACACACTCTGTAATTTGGTCTGAAGAGGTGCCTGGCTTAAAGTTGAAGACCATCCAGTGATCTGTGAGTAAAAACTTTCCCTTGTACAATTGCTTGATTTTGTTTCCTGTAGTTCATTCAACTTACTTTTCCTGTTCAATACTTATACAATAATCTGTCTGTCACCAGAGCAACAAGTGTACCTGCTGTGTGGAATATATTTCCACAACAGTTTTAATTATGAAGCATGGCTACATGACCACACAAACCGATGTGTGAATGTGTATTTATTGTGCGTTCGTATAAATTGATGATATCAACTTATTTAAAACTACAATACATTAGTGAATGTATTTAGGCTGCCATTCATCAGGATCTCATGGTTTACAATCTACGGCCTTATACGCAGTCATCCAAATTTATATACACAACTAAATTGCGAAGAGTAAATTGAAAAGTTTACAAACGGAACCGATCTGACCTGATTTACAGTGACTAACTTCTAAGACAGTGCTTCTACTACACTTTAGAGAGTTACATTCCCATGCAACCCCTTTGCATATCTTAAAGCAAGCGTCAGTCATGCAACACTGCGACGAATATAGGCACTTTGATGCGTATTTCTCCTCCGGTGTTGTGGAATATGGCATGACAACAATGTCGCAGAGTTAGCTAAAGGCCGACATCGATTAACTCCATTCCATTCATCGACTTGATGGTGCGTTCAACACTCCCGGCCTCCACTTTCATTTCTGAATCACTTCGTGCACCCAGCTTGCGCTTTTCTGGCAATGATGGCAGAGCAGCCGACTATGGCAATCAAAGCGAACAATGTGAGTCAAAGGGCACCCGTGCAAAGGTAAAGAATAACTAAAAACGCTGTACAGGGAAACGGTTGTCTTTGGTTTAAAAAAAAAAAAAAAGGGTTTAATCTAGGGTGTACGTGACATATTTCATTTTATTATTTTATTACCTTTTTATTATTTTATTTTTAATATTTTTATTACAGCTCTCCCCTTGGTGTTGTGCTTTGGGTCTGGAGTGCGATTAAACCCCCGTTTCATTTTCATTGATCGGGGGCAAGTTCGATTCATTATTGTATTGTTCTTTACTTCCTTCCTGGAAGGGTGTGTGATTAATAGAAGCGTGGTGGGAGAAGGGGCAGCATTTGTTTGGGCCGCTGACTAGGTTTATACAGACAGGTACCACGGAGGGTTACAGAAAATATGGTCTGAGATTAACTGCATGGTTTAGTCCTAGAGAAGACAGAAAACGTCAGACTCCTCACTGCATTTTAATTGCGATTGAATACATACATTTTGGAAAAGACACATTCCTCCCTCCCTCACTCACTCCCTCTGAAGGCATTTCAGGGGAAGGCTGTGTTCATGAGGTGTCTTACTGCCTAGATTGTACTTTAAAAAATAAAAATAAAAACTAATAAAAAACAAACAGGGATAATAATAATAATAAAACTGATTAATTAGTTTAACAGCAATGACCTTCAGACACACACTCACTCACTCACTCACTCACTCACTCACTTTCAGCCCTCTTTTTATAAATTTTATCTTGGCCATGAATCCAACATACAGACTGGATGCCAGATTGCCTCTTGTAGTCTAGTGTACATACGTTAGGCTTTCCTATGCAATAACATTTTATGGGGATTACAATAAAAAAAATCTTTAATCAACGGCATTCTGTTGTTCATGCATTTTAGCTGAATATTAGGCCATTAATAAACCAATGTTCTATGAGTTAACAGTCTTGCTAGGCATAAATCCTATAGAGAAAATATTTTAATATCTTTTCAACATGACAATTTATTTTCTTTATGCAAAAAAAAAAATCTATCTGGCATTACCTTACAAATGAAGAAATTATATAAAGGATGTCTACATGCAGATAACACCCACCTGTGTAAAACCAAGGCATCGTGGTGATTAAAATCTTAAATAGGAGGTTTAACTGATGTAACAAAGCCTTGGGTTACGTTTATTCCAGACAGGGATCCCACACAGGGATCAAGGAATTTCTATATTTTATTTTTTTACCCATCAGAGGCTGAGGTTGCTCTTTGTGCTTTTCCCCCAGCCCTTAGACTGTCTAGTCCAAGAATTTTTATTGTGAGACAATAAAAGGTTCTACTTGGTTGCGAAGTTTGGTTTTGCTGGCGTAACAGGAGGTGAAGATTAACTGAAAGTGACTGTAGAAAGCATGACTGAGAATTAGTCATTCCTGAGGAATTTTCATGCCAACCCCTTCCCATTTTATTGTACGTGTAAACATTTGAAATTTAAAAGTTTGATTTGGCTCTTTCACATATATTTATATATTTTTCATTACGCTATGAAGCTCCACTCATAAATAAGCCTATATATTTTGCTGACAAATATGCTGTAAATAAGTAATTATCTATAAGCATTCTTCATAATATTAGCATTTTTCTGTTATGTAGCAATAAGCCATTTTCCTAATATCAAGGAAAATATAGAGTGCATAATACTCTTTTCTCTTTTCTGTTTTTACCATGATGGTTACAGACTAAGACAGCCACTGAATCAAAAAATGTACAAGATTTGTCACCAATGACACAAGAAGAAGATCAAATACTGGGGCATTCCCAACAGATTTCCAATAGAAAACCACAGGAGGACACCACAGGAGGAACGCCAATGGAGAGCACGCCCAAGAACTGGGTGATGAAGCCCTTGTCCCCAAAATTGGAACCAATCCATCTCAGAACCATGCTAAGTTCTACCAATGACCAGGACAAGGGTTGGGCGTACAGTAAGAGCGAGGAGTCAAATGGCTTCAGCCATGAGAACACTGCTGTGGTGACATCGCCGCTAGGCAACCGAGTGCATGATCTGATGGCGCAAGTTAGACGTGTGTCCGTGTCAGAGCAGGGCAACGACGCCAGCGACGGGAGCCCCAGCAGCCCCAGCAGCACCAGCAGCAAGGGATCCCACAGTGGATTCTATTCTTTCGTAGACGAGCAAAAGAGCCCAGAAGCAGAGAGGACGGAAGCCTGGATGTTGTCCGCTGTGAGACAGGCTAAAATGGCCACCCTGAGAGAGGAAAACAGCTTCAAGTTGCGGGCATACGTAGAAGAGAGAAAGCCGGAGAAGCTGTTTCAGGAGAGCAACGGGGATACGCCGTACCAGATTGCAGACGCGCCAGGGACAGAGCCGCAGGAGGAGGAGCAGGTTCAGGCCAGACTGGAGATCATCCGTAGCCAGGCACCGAAGAAGAACACCAGCTCCACGGGCCACTGCAGTGCATTAGACAACATGGACTTCAGCAATTCTCCTCACAGACTAATAGAGGGATTTAGTCTTTGTTATTATCCTACCGGCGCTGATAGAGAGCATACTGGGGCTGAGACCGGCACCATAGACACTGAAAAGATCAGCTTCAGTGCAGCGCGCCAGCAGTTCCTAAAGATGGAACAGACCAAGAATAACCCTTTCCTACAGAGTCCCCAGCAGCTCCTGCAAACTCCTAAACACCAAGGGCATCCCTCACAAAACGATGGAGGAATGGTTATCTCAAGGAGAGGCAATGATGATGTTTTCTCAGAAGAGCAGTCAAGCAAAAGACAGACCTCCGGGGAAAACCAAGACAAGGTATTCAGTCGCAATTGGGAGATAGTATACACTTCTGAGGAGAAAGGGATTGCCAGGCAGAGCAGCTGCTATGAAAGCTTCAACTCTGGGTTCAGTAATATGTCTCTGGATGCAAGTGGGGACAACGTCTTCGATAGCAGTGGCTCCGACAAAGTCTCCGAGGCGGGCTGTGCGGCAGAGACTCCCATTGAGAAAGAGATCCGCATTGCCCAAGAAAGGGAGGAGACCCTGCGCCGAGAGCGTGGCATCAAGCACACCGACGTGAAGGAGATGGTGGAAATCAAGACCAAGCCCTTGCTGTCGCAGGCAAGCTCCTCCATGAGTCTGGCCAAGGCCAAAGATAAAAACCGAGTAAGCTTCTTCATCCAGCGGGAGATAGAGCGGGAGAACCAGCGAGAAGAGGACCTTCAGCACCAAGGGAAGGTGCCTGGCCTGTATGACCGTGGGAAAGCCCAGGAGCTAGAGGATAGAAAGAGGGTCTTTGAGCTGCAAGCTGACGAGGTACCAGTCATGCCCACCAAGACGAGCCTCACCGGGAACCTTGTGGATGCCATGCAGGCCAGAACACCGGATGAGGGGGCTGGCAGGACTCTGCAGGACACCGTCTCTGTGGAGAATGAAAGCAACTCCGATATCCTTTCTCCCTGCTGCCCCCATCGACACCCCGATGAGACATTAAACTTTAGGAATATCTCGGGAAACCCTGCTACCAAGAGCAGAATTCAGGGTTTTGCACCAGCCCTTCCCCAGAAAAGCAGTGTTACTGATAGCGAAGAAAACAAATCTGCCATTTCCCAGGCCACCACAGCATCTGGATCTGCCATTGCTTCCAACCGTTTTAGCGATGTGCCGAGGCAGGGGGCAAATAACCGGTCAGCTTCAGCAAGAGGCCCTTCTTCTGCAAAGTCGTCGTCCTCCTACGCTTCCCCACCTTCCACCCCCGTCGATTCACCATTGCTGGGGCCATCACTTTCGGGCAGGCCCGTCGTGCGCCAGAGAGAACACAAGGAGCAGTTCAGTCTGAGGCTCCGCCAAGTGCACACCCCTGAGGCCATTCGCAGAGAGATCGAGTGGGACATGAGGCGAGAGGAGGAACTCAGGGTGCTGCGGGAGGCCAGCCGCCAGTCCCTCTCCCGGAATGGTGCCCTTGACGAAGTGGATAGGACGGCAGTGCTTGCAGATACTACAGAGGCTGGGTCCCTGAAAAACTCCATCGAAGACAACACGTGTCCGCCGCGGGACGCGAGGGAGGAAGCCGTGAAACGGGCGGACCTCGTCTCCGCAGCTGCAGAGGCAAGAAGATGCCGTTATTCCAACCTGTCTTTCTCTCCCGCTGGCGACCCTCAAGAAACTTCCCAGATCCAACCAGCTTCAAAACCAGGTACATTGTTTTAATACCAACTACATACATCTTAGATTTATCATAAATTACTTTTATTATTATTCATTATTATATTAATTTGGAAATATTAATAAATAAACTTGGGCACGCTCCTCACATGTAAGCACTGATCTTGGTTGCAGTAACCTGGCCTCTGGAGAATGAATGAATGAAATGACTAACTTTATAAGTGTGTGAACTTTGCTCATGTCATATGGTTTAAAACGGGGCCTCGCAGTACTGTAGTTAATTATTGAAGAATAGAGGTAGTGTCTTTTTCTGGGGATAAGTTCGCTAGTTTGGTTTTCTATGTTGCATGCGTAAATCATTGTGGAGTGCCACCTGCTGGTCAAATCAGTGCTCTCACATTTTCAGCAATGTCCATATTTGTAATTACTGTACTTATCATAAAATATAAATAATATAAATCTGTCTGCAAGACATTTTTTGGCTTTTCATTTTTCTTACTCGAAATTTGGCAAAGTTCAATCAGGCCAGCCCAAAAGCTAAAGGGTTTTGTAAAAAAAGGTTTAAAAAGAAAGTGTTTTATTTTGCGGTGTATCTTTGTTACCGTTTCTCTGTTATTCTCTTATTTTCTCTAAGAATGTATACCATATGCATGCATTAAATCATTTTAAAAGTAATTATGATTGGCTAAACTGTAGCAAATTGTAAAGGTTTGATCTGAGTTTCATTGTAAGACCAAGGATTCAAGCCTGGTTAAATTTTATTCTGGTTCTTTTTCAAAATTGAAATGAGACCATAGGTGGTTTTTACTGAACATGAACATAGTGAGTTGCATTTTGCTAAGAGCGCTAAACTTTAATAGCTTTTGCTAAGAGCGCTAAACCAGTTTAGGTCGCAGGTTACCACTGCTGTCTTCTTGAACAAGACCCTTATCCTGAATCACTATCCAGAATACATTCAAATGTGCGAAGAATATCCAAAAGCGCTACAGATTAGGGTGTTTTCTTAGCAAGCAAACGCTAGCAATAATAATTGAATAAGCTTTTTGTTTTCATGTTTCAGGCACGTTATCAACAACGGTCATCCCTTCCCGCTCACCTAGACTGGCGATTAGCTCCCCTTCCGTCTCGATTGTGACAGCCCAGCCTTGGAGCTCCACACAGCCCAGCTCTCCGGCTCTGACCAAGGCGGCAGTCGTAAGGCCTCAGATCTTACGGGCCGACACCGGAGCTGCCACGATGCAGAAAGGTCTGACCGAAACCCTGCTGGAAGACTTCGAGGAGAGGCGCATCAAACTAAAGCTGGAAGAGAACGCGGTGAGTGAGAGAAGACTTGGTTAATGATACTGAATACTGCTAAAAATTATACCAAAAAAATCAAATAAAAGTTTAATGGAGTTTAATGTATTGCTCCTTGTTATTCAACATGCGTCGGTTGGGAAGCTAAACTGTTTTGTTGTTGTTGTGGTTGTTTTTGGATCCAGTACACGCAATCATATTGAGCCTTACTGAATGGATACGGAAGAACTAAGTGGCTTACTGTGTTTTTTTATTTTTCTTTGTTTTTTCTGTATCTGTGTCCTAGTATGCTGGAATCCAGCCCATTGACGACGTGAACAATGAGGTAAAACGTTATACCTCTCCTTATAATGTACTTTCATCAACCCTCTTTGCTTTTATTTTCTTTAGACCGGCAATCTGAGACTCCCTGAAACGTATCACCTACTCAGTCAGCCATGGTATCTGGCACCAAATTCTGAAGGCCTGAACTACGATCTAGTTTCTGTGGTCCTCAGCTCTCTGTTCATGTCATTGAGTGTTGTTCCCCCATAGGTTCTGGAAGCCACCAGAGTTACCAGGCACAAGAACACACGCGCCCTCCGTTGGGAAGCGGGCATGTATGCCAACGCAGAAGGCAACTGAGTCGGCTGGTCACCTGTTGCGGCGGTCTCCCTGAAATAGCGGCCCCAACACCACTCTTCTCGAATGGGAAGATTCCTGCTACTCCCTCCCAACACCCAGTATTCTCCATCACATTGGGCTGGACTGGCTCTGTTGGTCCACATCACCTGAATGACAAAGTCCCGTCCATAAATTAAGTTATTACAGATTTGGATGATCATTGTTTTAATCATTTACCAGTCAAGGAAAGTCACAAGCTCGGCGGTGCTAGATACAGTACCCGTAGCCAGCAAGAGGAACACCCATGGTACATTGGAGCCAAGACTGAACATAAACAGATGATGAAAAGATCCCGTTTTTAAATGGATAAAGTGTATCATTAGCCATATATGTCAGTCTGGTGAAAGTGTACACAAAAAGTGATAATATAATGATAGTGCTGCCATATCCAAATTGTCCGATGAGGGCAGAGTCTGTTTAGTCAGTTTCGAGCACCCACCAGTTTAGATAAGAAAGATGCCAGATTTTAGATGAAGTAGAAAAAGATAGTAAATAGCTCTGTAGTGGCAAAATCTGATTAACAATCTGTAAAACACATTAGGAGAGAAAAAAGGAAACGCCTTTTTTTAATTTTTTAGATTTCCCAGTAGATTAATGCCCAGTTTTAGTGTAGTACATATTTAAATTATATTTAATCTGGTAAATTACATATCTCAACGAACAAATCAGCTCGCATAAATCGGTTGCACTATAGGTCGTGTTAAGTACTGAAATGAAAAGGTTGCAGTCATGCTCTTTGTCTGAACTTTTGACTCCGAAATGGTGAAGCTTTCATCGGGAGAGAATGCCATCCCCCTTTAGATCTGTTAGCTTTTGGGTTGTTTTCAAATCTTCCCATCCTGGTGCCTTGTTATAACTGACAATACAAAATGGATTCCAGAATATGCCAGAACATGGAGGAGGTAGATGTTAGTTTCACACAGTTGAGCTTTCACCAGGTGTGTGGTGAAGGCGTGACAGACGAAACTTTGGGCTTTATTTATGTATTTCCAGTGTGAAACTAACCTCTACCTTTTTCTTTCCGCCATTCACGCTTACAAAGCGGCCCAACCCACTTCTACACCAAAACATTGTAGCTAACTGTTACCCTGTGAGTTAGATGCAATGTTCTGGGCCACTGTCAGGCTATAATGTTTGTAATGTAATTTGATAGAGTAGATATACATGTCAATACATTTATTTGTTCAAAAAAATAAATAAATAAATAACACTGTGCAATGTCAGTGGTATTACATTTTATAAATTTGTCCACTGACAAAAATATTGATTGTGCACTTGCAAAGCTGTAAAATAGTTTTATTACAAATGATCAAGGTTATGGAGACATTTTGGAGATATCTTTCAGTATGCACGTTCATTTAAAAATAAAAAAACCTGATACAAAAAAATAATTACTTTTAACATAGTTCTCTAACGTATGGTGTCCACTGATCATTTAGAGGAAATGTCATAATCCTTAAATCCGTAGCCATGGGTGTAAAAACAGATTGTATTCTGTTGCTTTGGTCCCATTAAGTGTGATTTTGAAATTGGTAGCACCTGCTTTAGATATAGCAATTTGAGGGTTAATTGGTTTGTTAAAGAGGTATTGAGATATTTATAAAATACTTTTTGAAACTTTATGAAGTTTTAATCAGGGTCATAAACAACATTTGTTTGTGCAATGTAATCTGTAAAAATAATAGTTTTATCTTGGGTACTGTTGGACATTCCTGAAATTAACACAACTGAGTAAATATTTTGTTGCTACGTAGTTTCTAAGGCAGGTCCAGTTTATATACGGCTTGTACAATTGAATACAGTTGAATATAGCTATCATCAACATTTTCATGAATCCCTTAAGATCATTTTATCAAGCTGAGAGTGGATTTAACTTTTCAGGAATCTGTCGTTCACGGCGTGCACATATGAAATACGTGGAGATTAATTTTAGTTTTCTTTGCTGTATCACAAGTATATCAAAGCCAGAAATTAGGGAAGCAATTATAGTGTTTTTGCCCATCCTCTATCGGAAATTGTTCTGTTAAAATCCGTAATATGAATGTTTTGTGGCACGTATTGGTACGACAGCATGTCAAATTTATTATTATGACAGATTTATTTAAAATTGCCCACAAAATATATTATTTAATACATTGTGTATAAATATGTTAAAATATAAATGTGAATGTGTTAAACTTTTTTTAGTTTTTGGAGTGTAATAAAAATGTAATAATCATTTTAATTTGTTATGTCTAGTTTATTGGATTGTAATGTCAAACATCAATATAGCCAGTTGCGTATCAAAATGGTAATCATAGAAGAATAACTTAAAAGTAATATCAGCAAATGTACTTACTATTTCTTACTATTGGTTACATATATTTATTGTTTCTTCCATTTGCAATCAATAAGATATAATAAAATAGGCCATCCTCCAGTTTTAATTGAATGAGTCTCAACTCTATTCCTTCCGATGATAATGCCCCTTGTCCAACTATTGTTTAACTTTCACTCTTAAATGCGCATCTATTCCGCATCTACAAACTCTTTAATAACTTTTCATGTACCTACAGGCCGACAGCATCTAGTTCCGCTTAGATCAGATTCCCCAGTGTTGACACTGTTGTGGTTACCTTCCTCTCATTTTCTTACACTTTCACTTCAGCGCCTTTTAACTTCTCTGTGCCAGCTCTCTGTTCCTCTTTCTCTTCAGATTTAATGCCAGGCTTTGGGGACATCGTGGCTATATGTGGAAAGCAAAGACTGTAGCGTTGGGTAGTGTCTCTTCAAACACTGCGTACTAAAGAAAGACCCAACGCATCAAGGTGTGTGTATTTTAGTTGACAATTTTCATTAAAATCGAATCATCGGGTGATGTAGTTCTAGTCTCGGAAATAGTTTATTTTTTTACATCTGAGTATGAACTTAAAGGGAAAAGGATTGCCGTGTTGGTAAGGAAGAAAGAAGTTTTATGGTAAGTATACAATATAATAACTACTATGTGCGTAATTTTGGGGACAGGGCTTGTTATCGGGTTCTGTTACGATGCGTTAATTTCTGTATTGGTAACAGACAAAGCTCCCATTGTGAGACATGACTAATATTTGTGACTGCTTCCCTTTCTCCATACAGCAATGGGGACTTTCCTGACGCTAGTGGAGCCCGTCGTTGTAATCAACACCGTGGGAAGCTCCTTCTACGATATGGCCCTGACGCTAGTGGTCTACGACCGCGCCCTGGAGCTGGCTGAGGGTCAGAGCGACAAGGCACAAGCACTCTCCTCGCACTTCTTCCTGCTCCACAGCTGCCTGGCCTCCCTGCTGTCCCTGCTGTCCACTGTACCGCTAGGCAGGCTGGCCGACCGCCTTGGCCCCCGCGTCCTGCTGCTGGTCCCCCAGATTGGCTCTGTCCTGGGGAAGTCCTTCCTGCTCCTCTTCCTGCAGCTCCAGCTGCCGATGGCAGTCCTGTATGTGGGTGCGGTGGTACACGGCCTGAGCGGGGGATCCCCGGCCTACTGGGGCGGTGTGGTGTCGCTGGCCTCCCTCAGCTCCGGGCAGGGCCGGCGCAGCCTGAAGCTCAACGTGGTGGACTTCTGCAGCGGAGTAGCTGGGATGGCCGGGGGCCTGCTCTCGGGCTACGTGTACCAGTTGGGGGAGTCAGGGCTAACGCTCATCCTGACGGGCGTGGCGCTTTGTGTGGGCGGACTCCTCTACACGGCTTTCCTCCTGGCCTACCCGGAGCCCTCGGTCGCCCAGCACTGCCACCCACCCCGGGGGGGCACATGGACGGATCGCGGCGGGGTAGCCCTGCTCTTCTCCGCCATGGTGCTGTTCGTGCTGGGCATGAGCGGGGCGGAGAACCTGCTGTGCCTCTTTGTGCTGAAGCCGCCGCTCCTTTGGGACTCGGTGTGGTCCGGCTACGGTAAAGCCGCCACCAATGCCATGTACTTGACCAGTTTTTTGGGCGTACTCACCCTGTCTCATAACCTTGACGACATGGCCCTCGTTCTACTGGGCATCGCATCCAACTGCACTGGCATGGCCATCATGGCTTTTGCCACTCGGAGCTGGATCTACTTCCTGGGTGGGTGCCGTCTTGCAGAAGCACACACACACACACGCACGCACGCACACAAACGAAAGCCTCTCTTTTAAGGTAAGTAATTGAATGTATGACAAGGCTGCAACGCTTTCGCACAGAACAGGTGGTTGTCTTCTTAGGCGTATGTCTCTGTCCGAAACAGCTCGTGCCATCATGCTGTTCGCCTGCATCCCGATGCCCATGATGAGAGCACAGCTCTCCAAGATTTTGGATGCTCAGCTGTACGGTATGAGAGTTACACCTTTTCTTTAATTACTTTGCTTAAACTAAGGTTCCCTCTTCCCCACAATATTGTTTTCCAGAGTCTTGCCTCCTGATTAACGTAACCAAGGGCAATCACAACTCCCTTTCTTTTTAGTTGATTTTGGTACAACAACCATAGCAGCCAACTGCGTCCAGCTGCCCAAGGTCTGCTCTCAATCAATCAGTTAAATGGACCATCATAACAGTTCAGGAAAAAGAAAGAACATTTTATTGCATTGTTCATTTCTATAGAACCCAGATCTGCTTGCTACTGACAGATCCCCTGTGTCTGCGTTCAGGTAGTGTGTTCAGCTTGCTGCAGTCGGCCCTGGCTGTAACCGAAGTCCTCTCCACACTGTTCTTCAACTCGGTTTACCCCCTCACTTTGGGCTGGTACAGTGGCCTCTGTTTCCTTCTCTCCTGCGCCATCAGCTACCTCAGTGTCCTGCCTATTCTGTGAGTGTCCGCAAAACGGACCCTTTCGTGTCATTCAGTTCATGCCATTTGCCGATTGTGACTGGGAGAGGACAGTGGCAGAGCAAAGTTGGCAGATTGCTACCTGGGGTGTGTTTATTGGCATGCCTTCTTTTGACATGCAAGTTAATGAGCTTTCTCCTACCGGCTTCCCGGGAGACTATACAGATACAGGTGTGTAACTCCATGTGTGTACCTTCCCATGTGTGACGGCAGGATTCCTGGCCAAGGCCTGAGGCTACAAGAATCAATAAATTAGTCGAGATGTTTCAATAGGGATAGCTACACTTGA
The DNA here is from genome assembly GCA_025775065.1 of Hiodon alosoides. Taxonomy (NCBI): domain Eukaryota; kingdom Metazoa; phylum Chordata; class Actinopteri; order Hiodontiformes; family Hiodontidae; genus Hiodon; species Hiodon alosoides. The sequence goes on along the minus strand of JAOYSI010066424.1, from coordinate 2,942 downwards.
GCAGCTTCAAAATCAAAAATCTACAGAAAAAAAAAGTTGAATTCCATATTTTGGTTTTAGCATAAACTATTATGTTTTGTTTGTCTTAAACTACACAAAGTTAGAGAGGGATTTTATCCTGAAAACCCGAGTAACACTTATTCTCCACTTGTGTTAACAGTTACCTGAACTGGAGAGGGACCATACAAGGATACATACCCATTCCTGACATTGACCATAACCAGCACATTATCGAAAATGCAGACTCTGACTAGCTATAGGAAATGCAAAAGTCTAAATAAAAACTTAAAGTTTTTTTTTAAAACTACAGTATTTGAATGTAATTTGTGATTACTCAGAAGAGAGTCACTAGGGATATTTCGATTTTTAAAAAGCATACATAAGCCAGCTGAATGGCCCGGTCAGTAGAAAGCTCCTCGCCCAATTGCAGACTGAGCTCTCTGAGCTACGGTTGGCCGATTCAAATCCAGCTCATTTCATCTCAGCTCGTCTCTAACCAGAAAACAGCCATCAGCTCCCCGGTTGCAGGCGCCTGCAACCTTGCAGTGCCGTCATGTAGCCTGCAGTGTGGAAAAGACATGGGTGGCTCGACAGCAACAAGGAGCCTGGTACTTCCTCTCCCTCCTCGAAATTGGTGGTGGGGGTTGTAGCAACGAGCTGAGATGCATTAGCCCAATTGGCGGTTCCAAATTGGAGGAAGGGAATTTTAAAAGGAGTAAAATAAAAAGATGAATCAAACGGCTTATGGTTGTTTTCAGCATGTGTACAATAAATATATTTTTTTATTAATATCTATTTGAGATTCAGTCTCGAGACTATATCTGGAGTCCTGCTGCTATTCCCCAAGTTGCTTTCTTCTTGTGAATGGCCATGATCTGCTGGTCCAGAGCTTACAGCATCTTCTGCATGAGGGGCTTGGCCATGGGTGAACAGCTGTACCAGATGTTATCGCTTGCCGTGGCACTTTTGCAGTGGAACCGTTCCACTCTAGGAACTCCAGAAACGTCCCATCCCCCTTTCCGAGCTGCGACTCCCTCACAACTCGGAACTCTTTAAAGCAAACCCGGCCATGGCCCCGGTCGGTGGGCCTTGCCGAAGGCACGCAGATTATTCAGGAGGACAAGGTTGATAAGCCCCTCTGGAGAAAAGCGTCTCAGCACCCTGGCCCATCTCAGCACCCTGGCCCGTCTCAGCACCCTGGCCCGTCTCAGCTCTTCCTCCTCCTCATGGCTTGTTGACTGAATCACCTCCGGCTCCCGATCCATCTCCTGTTGCTGGAGTTCCTGGTAGTGACCCTCCAGGGCTTGGCGGGCGCTGAAAAAGTCATGGGACTTGAGCAGACTGAAAGGGCAGCCCTGACCCTGCAGATACTGGTCCAGTGAGCGCATGTGACAGACCAGAGAGCTGCTGCAGAAGTCCTGTGCTCCGGCACACGGCACAGATCTGAAGAAGGAGGCCAACAGCGCGTCCAGCTCGGCACCAGTCATGCTGCTCAGGGGGGGCTGTCATGGGGACTGAACGAGTCGCCAGTTTTGAGAAGCTGTTCAGATCTTCACACATCCCTTCAGCTCCCTTAAATCCAGGCCGAATTGAGGGCAAAAAAAGTCAAAATTGAAAAGAAAAACATTTTTAACATTTATGTATACTGTATGATTTGTTTCTAAATTGCACATGTAATCGCAGACACTATATGTTATGAAATAGCATATGGTTTAAATAATAATAAATCAACACTTCACACTTTCTTGTTAGAACTCACTTTTCATTGTCCGTTTATTGGCTCCTTGTGTGTTTCTGGAAGTGTGGCTGTAGTGGAAGTGCCGGGGGCCTCATTTTGTGGCTCCACATTCCTTTGATTCACAAGCTCAGAGCCGGACGACTTTTGGCATCCGGTGCATCCGGGCCAAAAAGTATGCTGGTAGATTCACAGTTTTTGAACTACGATCCATCGGCGAGCTCTGGGTAAGGTGTTCACCAGCGGCAGCAGAGACCTTTCTGTCCATGCTCACTCCCTCTCGATTTGCTCTTCTCCTCACCAGTTCACTACATTTTCTCTAACTGGTCCGGTTCCTGACAGCGACTCTCGACCCACATGTGCCTGTCGTGACTCGTTTGTAAGCCGTGCATGGTGCGAGCGTGGCGTTGTCTCCCGGGAACCAAGGGCCACGCATGCCTTGGTTTCGTGGCTTCACTCTCTGTTAACTCATCTTCCATCTCCGTGGCAGCACCGCCCCCTAGCTCCTCCGTGACCTGGACCATAATTCTGCAGTGTTTTAACCTCAAAGGTGGCATTCCCTTCATCGCTTTACAGGGTTTCCTACCTCGTTCTTCTCTTCAACTTATTCAGTTCCTGATATTGGGTCCTCCTTATTTTCTTCCTTTCACACCCGCTCACTTCATACAACCCAGGAAGATTTAGTACTGGGTTAAACGGCCAATTGTAGGCATGACCACCTTCACAGAGCCATGAGACAATGCCTTGGCCCTCTGCTCCTGTAGTCATCACTTTTTTCTCTCAAAGGCACGTAGGAGCCTATGTTGGCATGGGAACGGACCCAGGTGAGCAAATTAGTTACGTCCTACAGCGTGGCATTCATCTGACTTCCAAAATGGTATTCATGCTCCCGCAAGCAGCAAATGTCGTTACTATATAAAAAATTATATTGGGGAATTATTGAGTAGTTTTATTTCTGCTTCTAATATAATACGAAAAAAGATTTAGTAGGTCTCTCTGTTCGTAACACAACAGTATAATTAGACCAGCATTTAGCTATAGTCTAAATTATCCCTAAGATAAAGTTACCTCTTCCATAGTTTTTTACGGCCTGCAAAATAATTTTTTTAAGCCTATTTCAAATGTATTTACACAGTTTGGTATCTGTACAATTCACTTTTATACAACGAATCAAAAGTGAAAGCGAAGTAACCGAACACCAGTTTTT
>JAOYSI010066414.1:0-22937 GCA_025775065.1 Hiodon alosoides | reverse complement strand
TTGCCCATTCATCCTTCCTTCAATTATGTGAAGTTTGCCAGTACCATTTGCTGAAAAGCAGCCCCACACCATGATGTCCCCACCTCCAAACTTCACTGTTGGTATGGTGTTTTTAGGGTGATGTGCAGAGCCATTTCTCCTCCAAACATGGTGAGCATTATGGCATCCAAACAGTTCAATTTTGCTCTCATGTGAGCACACTATAGTCTCCCAGGCTGTATTCTCTCACTGGCTTTTCCAAATGTTGAAAATTCCAAGTTTAAACGAGCTTCAACGTGCTTTTTATTTCATCAGTTGGTCATATATTTTACCTTTCTATGCATATACAAGACTTTGTAAACACCAAATACAATGTTACAGAATGCAACACTAACTGCACGTGATTTGAAACAGACTGGCGTGGATACACTTGAGCCGACTCATTGCTCATGAGTGCCCTCTGCAATTGTCTGGTCAATAAAAAGTCTCTGTAGAGCCACTGTGGCTTTTAGCACTTTCCCCAGTGTTTCCTAGAAGGAACAGGACATGAGGAGTGAGACGAAGAGAGTGAGGTACTAATGCTTTTCAGAGCAAACGCATCCCTGCAACCAGAAAAGCCCTCATATGTGCAGAAACAAGTTCTTCAATGGTATTTAAGACTAAATGTTAAATACCACATGCTGTTCCTAACTGCTACAGACCATTGGATTTTGCGTTTTGGCTGTCTTTCTATGAATGCCACAATGCCGCGACTGCTGATGAGACCAAACCCTCATACATACCTACCTACCTTAGAGTCATTTAGCACACCACCCTGTGGCCCTGAAGGTGCCTTGGTGGTTGCAGGAAATGCTTTTGACGTAGAACTGAGAGAACCCATAGACTAATTTTGCGCTTGGAGAATTCCAGTCACAGTCATCTGTTAACATAATCAAGATTTGAATTTATAATCCCTGGATCATAAAGCAGAACAAGTATTTAGGCAAACCCTTTACCAGTTGAGCCCATCAGGAGGCCCAGACTAAACATTCCTCGCTGCGTACAGAGAACTGATATAATGCAATGCTTAAAAGGGCTTGTATGCACTCTCAGCAATAACTTTAATTGACTTCAGGTTCCAGGCCCCAGAGATATAGTGCCTTAGACTGGCAAAAAAAGTACGGCAATTTTTTGTTTTTAGTCATGCTATCAAATCTAAAGTATAGAATTGCAAGGTGTAGCATGCGAGAGCATGCTCAGTCCAGGAACAGCAAGAGACTGAAGCAATCGGGGCGTGTTGACGACATTTAATCAGCAATCGTAAACAAAAACCTCCCTTTCGGGGGAAAAACTAAACGTAACTAGTTCTAACTATGACCACCGTATTTCCCCCCTCACTTCCTCCCTGTGCCACGCTGCTGGCTCTTTTAAAAGGGCCTGAGATTGTTGGCACCTGAGTGTGATTACTATTAGGGGAACCACACTCAGGTGTGCAACAAGGTCCTATTAGAGGGTGTGACCCACCCACTGTGTTGCTGTCCATCACAGCTTGAAGGCGAGGCCTCAGTCCAGTCCGGGTCTCCCAAGTGTGGTTGACAGTACAGGAAGCAGACAGCCAAATTCAACATTAATTCAGGTTCCAGAAACTGCCACAGTACGTTTAATAAAGAAGAGAGACTAAATGGAAAAAGGACAATGTTGGTGGGGTATCTCTACTAAATTCCTATTTTAATTGTCAAACAAGGCTCAGTTCTATTCCCGAATTAAAAAACAGTGTCGGTCTTTCTGCACTCTCCCGCATGAATTATTCATCTGCAGTAGAGCAGGGTGAGGCGTTAACAAAAGACAGACAGCATCACATGTTGTTAGAGCATTGTTTATCGTCACAAAATATGAACTAGCTGGCTGTAAACCTCGTCTTACCCTTGCTCTTGCCTATTGTACAAGCCGTAACCTTTCAGTAAAGAGCTGAGCTGTTCAGCTTGTTCGGATTGCTGCACCGGTAATACTTTGCAGCATCTTAGCAGAAAACACAACAGAACTACCAGGCTAAGATATGATAATTAAACGAAGATAGAAGATCATTGCTTGGAATAGGGTTTCAGACACTAGACTTTCAACCATAGACAACATTGCTCTATCCAGGGGCTACTTTAACTGGATTGCAGAAAAAAACATTTTTTTTGTTATTAACTGTTACTACAAAAATGGTTGAAGAATTATTATTCATTGTTTGTGATACTTGGCACTTACATGGGTTTGCTTTTGTTTTGTGGGCTGTAGCACGGCTACTATGATCACCAACCTCAAGGTGTGGAGCGCAACAAACAAACCCATATTTAAGGTGCAATAGCGCACGCCTGTCATGAATTTCATTAAGTAACTCCATTAAAGCAATAGAAAAAATTGGATCATTAGGCATAATTGGGACATCATAGAGAGAGACAGTTTGTGCTGAGTTTTTCAAGATAAAAAATAAAATAAAAATGATTTGTAGTTTTCCTAAACAAAATATCAAGCCACAGGTAACAAGAATTTTGGTCATTGTAATCATTTTGACAATATTATTAAGCCAAACTCCTTTATGGAAGTTGCCTCTACCAGAGTATACTGTCTTCAGTCTTTTATTACCTGTAAGACTCATTATGTTGCTTATAGATTGGAATACCCTCGTGGTTGGTTTTATATTAGAAGAACAAACATAAGTGGCAGAACCCGAGAACTTAATTAGAACGTCAAATTTGAACTACCCAATGCCGAAGAGGCTAACCGTGGTAGTGAAGGGTCTCTGAGAATGTTAGGCATTGAGAGTTCAGCTTAAACATCCATTTCAAAGCGAAACTTATATACGCTTATATGGATAAAGTATTGAGACACTTACACATTACACCTACAGGAGCATTTATGACATCCCATTCTAAATCCATAGGCATTAATATCGAGTTGGTCCTCCCTTTGCAGCTATAATAGCTTCCACTCTTCTGGGAAGGCTTTCTACAAGATTTTGGAGTGTGTCTGGTGGAATTTTTGCCCATTCTTCCAGAAGAACATTTTTGAGGTCAGACACTGATGTTGGACGAGATGGGTCTGGCTCGCAATCTCCATTCTAGTTCATCCCAAAGGTGTTCGATAGGGTTGAGGTCAGGACTCTGTGCAGGTCAGTCAAGTTCTTCCACACCAAACTCATCCAACCATGCCTTTATGGACCTTGCTTTGTGCACTGGGGCACAGTCATTCTGGAACAGAAAAGGGCCTTCAACCAACCTATTTCCACAAAGTTTGAAGCATAGAATTTCCCAATATGTCTTGGTAAGCTGAGGCATTAACATTTCCCTTCAGTGGAACTAGGCCAACCCCAGAAAAACAACCCCATAGCATTATCCCTCCTCCACCAAACTTTATAGCTGGCACAATGGAGTCAGGCAGGAAACGTTCTCCTGGCATTCGCAAAAACCAGACTCATCCATCAGACTGCCTGATAGAGAAGCGTGATTCGTCACTCCACAGAACACGTTTTCACTGCTCCAGAGTCCAGTGTCAGTGTGCTTTACATCACTCCATCCAATGCTTTACATTGTGCTTGGTGATGCAAGGCTTGCATACAGCTGCTCGACCATGGAAACCCATGCCATGAAGCTCCCTGCGCACAGTTTTTGTGCTGATGTTAATGCCAGGAGGTTTGGAACTCAGTTTTTGAGTCAGCAGAGCGTTGGCGACTTTTACGCACTATGCGCCTCAGCACTTGGTGAACCCTCTCTGTAACTTTAAGTGGTCTGCCACTTCCTGGCTGAGTTGCTGTGGTTCCTAAATACTTCCACTTTGCAATAATACCACTTACAGTTGATCGTGGAGTATCTAGGAGGGAAGAAATTTCACAAACTGACTTGTTGCAATGGTGGCATCCTATTACAGTACCACACTCAAATTCAGTGAGCTCATTAGAACGACCCATTCTTTCATAAATGTTTGTAAAGGCAGACTGCATGGCTAGGTGCTTGATTTTATACACCTGTGGCAATGGGACTGAATGAAACATCTGAATTCAAGGATTAAGAGGTGTGGCCCAGTACTTTTGTCTGCATAGTGTATGTGTATCAACATGAGTATACCAACTTCAGGACTTATCATGGAACCCTATAAACATTTTTTTGTTTTATGAAACATTTTGGAATTTAAATTTTTTGAATGATTTACATTTATTGCTGTGCTCTTAAACAATTGTTGTTCAGCTTTTTACCGTGATTGTTTTTGGTTTCTTTTAAACCTTTTACTATTGACTTGGTGGAATTTGACACCTAATGGTTGTCAGTAATTCATGACAGGTGAGAACCATTTAGCCGCACCTTAAATATGTGTTTGTTTGTTGTGCTCGACAGCCTGAGGAAGGAGTGCCTACAATATTTTCAATTCCCCCTTTTCCAAAGAGCACCCATGGTGGAACGTAAAGTCGTGGATCCACTACATTTTTTCTTTACTTATAATTTATTATTAAGAAAAATATAATCATTTCTGTTCTCTGTGAAAGCATTAGGCAATAAGCCAATTTTCAGAATTATGTTAATGAAAACTGTCTGGACAAAACAGACAGCAGGGGCATCCTATTGAGTCACAAATGAAAAGAGGCTTCTTCTTTTTATTATTTTATTTTTATTTCCAGATCAAAAGCTGCCTTTCCAAAACAGGTGGGGCTGTATTAGAACAAGACAGGATTGAATTTTAAATCGGGGATTAAATGTGGGGAACGAGATGCAGACAAGCATAAAAGATGTAATGAAAAAAAAAACATGTATGCAAATTATAAGATGACCCAGGGTGCCTCATAATACTAGCGTAGGGATCACTTTCAGAATATGTGAAGGGATAAGGGATAAGCAACCCTCAAATCACTGAGATTCACACCATAATAATATAATAGTTTGAAAAGAAGGCATCTTAATGATCACATCTGAAAGATCAGAATATCTAATTGCTTTCATTTTGATCCCCATTAAACTGAACTGAAAATATGAAAGTGATCTGGAGTTCTGTAATGTAATTTATTTTCTATCATCAAACAAAACACAGGTTTTAAAATCTATTGATGAGACGTGATTGCCTAAACAAGCTGTGAATCAAATATGTGTCTTATATGTCACCAACGGCAGTATGGTGGCTCGGCAGTTAGTGTTGGTGCCTTGCAGAGGGTCTTGGATATGAATCCTTAGGCCTTAAGTGACTGTATGTGCGAGTCAAAAAAAAAGTCTACAATTAGGTTCTAGATTCTAAAACAGCAGTTTCCCAGTTAATTTTTGACTTTACTTAAATCTATAAAACCTTTCATTATATATTTTTATTTTATATTTATATATGTATTTTTTATTTTTGGTCATAAAACTCAGCTAGTCTGGCAGGCCAGCTGTGAACTATGTGTCTCACGAAATAATGTCGCTGGTTGTCACATGCTCTTACCCCTTTCCTTGTTCTCTGCAACAGAACTTGGGTGTAATTAAGGGCAATTGCATCCATGGGCAGAACCTCACCAACTGTAATTAAGGAGAATTACATTCATATCATGAATTCTTGTCTCAGTGTGTATGTCAAATATTCACAAACTGATCAGTATTTGGAACAGTCCTCTGAAAACAGAGAAAAATGAAGATTTCATGTTTTTTGTTTTTTAGGAGGACCATCCTCCACTTCCTACTCATTAAAACTGCCTGTGATGTGGAACTAGGCACATTGATTAACAGAAACAGCACAAAGATGCCTTTTGCAAACATTGCAAGGTTTAATCTCTGTGGGGTGGTCTGTCTTAAGAATTGGTTCATTTTTCAGAGGCTCCACTGCTGTCTGTCGCATGCACTTCACATGAAATTCAATTTATTTAATTAAATTAAGTTAATTAATTTTTGGCAATTGAATTTGTATGGCAGATACATATCCGTATTGTAAAAGCACAAATATAAATTAAATGAAATAGTTGGAAAAGAGAAGGATAGAATGTTATTAGGTTGTTTCGCTCTGTTGTAATTAAATGAATTTAAAATATTTGTTGGTTTTATATATATATTCTAGCAGTTATATTCTAAAAAATAACAATGATAACAATGATAACAATACCAAACACCGGTTGAACTTCTCGCAAGGGCTCTATGACTATTATGGAGCACTGCCTCTCCCAATTTCCTAGATCATTCAGAATGAAGCTGCCAGTTTTTTGTTTACTTAGTTCAACATGTAATTGCCACGAATCTTCTTACAATCAGATAATACTCACAATCAGCCAATAGAGACAGGAGACAATAGAGAGAGTATTTCAAGTTCAAGCTGTAAATCTTAATGAATAAACATTGTTGCTGTTATGACATTTTGATATATGCAGGATTACACCCAAACAAGAAAATAATATTTAAAACAACTGTATTTCAACCAAAAAGTGGAGTCCTTAACAAAGTTGTCAAGAACAAAGTAGTTAATCTCCACCAATGTCATCTTACTGGTTCTGCCAGAATCAAATGCAAAACTTATACAAATATAAATGCATATATCTAAAAAAAGGAAATGTAAAGAAAATTATTGTATTTTGAAAAGTGCCTGTATTATGGAGGAAATGTCTCTTGACAAGCCTGTTGATTCCAAATCCCTTTGAAACTCTAATTGGAAAGGTGATCGCTAAACACATTTCGAGAACATGAACAGAGCTGGCTGGCACAAGAAGCCTAAAAAATGCTAAAATCATTCTCTGACAGGCATCCAGCTCGAGCAGGCATGAGCAATGTGAGAGTTTGACTCATTCCCAGTGCGTAGGCAACTACCCATAGCGTTCAAACCACCAGGACCCTAGTTACAGCTTCTTAACTTCAGTAAAAATGTTGGGATTTTTTACTATTAGCTTTTATTGCTCTATGATAACCTCTTATTTAACAGCAACAAAATATCTATGTAGTGTGGGTAGGTCTGGTTCTCAGCTCTATATTTTTGACATTAATTTAAACATTTATTTTCAACATCAGAGGCAATTTGAGAAATGTATGGTGTGGTTTTATCACTGCACCTTTGAGGAGAATAAAGGCTGCTGAAAGTATGAGGACAGATATTTAAAACAAGATAACCCTCATTCACTGTCCAAGATCCTAAATCTTGCTACAAAAAAGCTAATTTAATTATCAAACAAAAAAAGGTAGACCTTTGAAAATGACTATGTGGTACATTTATGCTCACACATACATTTTAAAAGTGAAAAAAAAAGTTTCACTGTTTATTGCCACTTGGACTAAATACTTCAAAGTTTTAGCTGGCGAATAATTTATTTGATCTTTGAAAAGGATGTGCAGTTAATGGGAGTAAAGTAGGATTATAAATAAAACCCTACTATGATCAAATGTATTTATTGAAATTCCCAGCAGAATGGTTATTATCTTTCCAGGAAGAAGGTACTAGAAATGTTCACCATTATGTGTTTGAGAGAAGTGGTTAGGGACGCAAACAAAGCCAACTGAAACTGAAAAATGATTCGATCTTATTTCGGATCTGAAAAAATTATCTGAATTATTGGAAAAATGATTGGATCTAATTGGGCTGGCATCATTAAAGAAAAGCATTTTAATATCACCATTCAAGATATCAGTTTAATAAATAAAAGCCAAAGCACGAAATCGGGTATGATCAAGTGTAATTGAATGTGATATATGTAATTTATTTGTAAAATAAATGAATAACATCAATGAAACCACACGCGTTTGGGAAAAACATTGACTGTGCACTATATTTGTTCTGTTAAATATTATTCATTCCCTGTATCAAGGGTATGAATAAACTAGAGGCCAATGTGCTTACTTTAAAAAAGGCACAATCTTATAGCAAAAGAGAAAAAAAAACTGTGAAAAAACAAATAGCTTAATCAATTTTTTTCTCTTTTCTAAATACTGCAAAGATGGACAATATTTTTAGATTTCTTTGAAGCGGGGGTTTTTGAACCCTGAGAGATTATTAAGCATGTCCAGAAAATGCAGAAGCAGTCATTCATATTTAATGAGCAAGGCCCCCTACACATTTTCTGCTTTTATCGTTTGCTTATTAAATTCATGGCTGTCAGCCTTGCTCAAAGTCTGCTCTACATCTATAGCGTTGCAGTGTTTTTGCTGAGACAGGTGCACAGTTAAAATCCATTAATGTAAAAAGGCTTTTTATAGAGGCGGAACCCCAGCTCCGAGACAGTACAGGAACTTTCCGATAGACTTGGTCAGACAAGCCAGAGAATAAACAAATGGATCTAGAGTCAACAGAATAAAAAAATGGTTAAAGGTACCAGTTGGACTATATGTGGTGCCTGATATCTGAAAACATTCACATCTGTGATGGATGTGCTGCTCGGCACAAAAAATAAACGCTCTGGACAAGCAATACCTGAAGGAGAAATATTGGAAGAAAATGCAGACAATTTACCATTTGGGATCATGGATGATTCTTCAATTTCTCAGCATCACATATCAATTTGTATTTACCTGTCTTAATCAGGACCCATCTTCTTTTATTAATTCACATATTGCCTGATTAGGTATGTTCAGTAATTCGCACACTGCTTGATACAGGTTTTGATAACAGCATTAAACATTAGAATTTTTTTTTTTTTTTTTATCATTTGAGATTCATTTACAGAATTACAGCCATATTTCCAAAACCACTTCTCAAAGTTTGACTGACATCTTATGCTTGTCTATTATGCCATGTGCCAAAATACAGACTTTTTGTTGTTGTTGTAGTGATTGCTGCCATGGAGTTACGAGTCGTTACTGAAACTTATGTGCTTCAGCCTACGACATATGTGTGTTAACCTATCAGAGTGACTATTCTTATTACAGGCAAAAAGATGACATACTCTGGCAGATTTGACTATGACCCAGTTAACAATATTGCATAACATGTTTTTTCAATAGTTAAAAATTCATAACAGTCATAAAAAACAATACAGTAAATTAAGCAGCGGAAACATCCGTTATCTACTGTGGTGCTCAGACACTGGAAACACTAACTATGACCAGCCCATAAAAGACCCACGCAAACAGGAGGCGAGGAGGAAGAAAAGAAAAGCTTGTGTTTAAATACACAAGCTGAGTAAATAGACGGGAAGAGTCTGCGGAGAGAGAACTGCAATATGCCCAGCTTTTCGCTATCGTTTTTTTGTTTAACAATGGAAGAGAACTGCAAATATATCCAATTAAAATGTTTTGCCATGGAGCCGGTGACACAGTAAAGCTGCCCTGTTGACATGGATCTCATTGATCTAAGAAAAGATATGAGGCGTCAAATGTGACATAAATCAGTTCATTTGAAATTTCTACTCATATTTACGTAAATACAGATTTTTTCACTCATTTATGAAAAATACAGTGTTTTTCCCATATTTGTGAATGTCTGTCAATATTAAAATATAAGCCTTAAATGTTAAATAATTGTCTAGAAAGTTAAATATTTATAATAAATGTTGTAAACATTTTGCAAATATTTGACAGATTCATCATTTTTCAAAGATGCATAAATCCTTGAAACATTTGCAAATCACCTCTGCCCATAATGCTTAAATTAAAAACAGAAATGAATAAAATGGCTGGATATAAGAGGATCTTAACATTTTCCTATGGGCTTGGTTGGGAAATATACTCATAAAAACGAATAAAAAACAAAGCAAAACTGACTAGGTTTTGGAAAGCTCCATAGCCTAAAAAATCTGCTTTATTTCTTCATTTTTAGCATTAAGTAAGTATAAAACCTAGAACCATAATATTATTAATTATTTCTTAGAACAGTGTTAAGCGATTATTTGCAAAGAAAATGTCAGACTTCTGTCTGTTCCTTTTTCTTTTGTGTTTATAGCTCTGTTGCATGGTGTTTGTCTTTCAACAAAAGCACAATGGTTGAAACAACTGACCAAAACGAATTCCTCCAAACATTGGCCAAGTAGCCTTCTAATTGTGCTACGCTATTTGTTTAATGTAAAAAATTAAGGAATAAAACATTGTTTAGGCTGTAGTGCCTTCCAAAAACTAGCCAGTGAAAACTTAATATATATTTATATATTACCCAACCAAGCTCATGAGAAAATGTCAAGATTGCTTATAAGTCCAGCCATTTATGAGCAGAGCCTATTTGCATGTTTCACCAATTTATAATGTTTAATTAACATTTAATAAATAAAACCAACATAAATTAATGTGATGATATAGTTATTTAACATGTCTCACATAAAAATAAATGTATTAAATGGTTGAACCATTTGTAAATAAAACAAACATATATAAATGTTATATATAAATATATAAATTATTTTAAATCTATTTATCATTTATTTAGTCACACATATAATAAGTGTGCCAAACATTTGTAAATGTTTTTTACATTTAATATAATAATTTATCTTTCAAGACAATACTCTAATATTAAAGGTTGACATGTAAATATTGACAGAAACAGATACAGGAAAATGTGTGATAAAATTCAGTATTCACATAAATATGAGTAAAAAGTGCATTCAGAAATAACTGTGATTTATGTTGCATTTGGCACCCCATAGAAATAGCCATCAGTTAATATTTACTTAGCAGCCTCTTATGCACAATGTTTTCATCATTTCATTTAGCAAGAAGGAAAGGATTCTTGGTTCATTTTTATTTGGGGAATCCAATAGCCATTGTTTTAATACACATTTTTTGCTCTATTACGATTACAAATTTTTGGCAAAATGCACGAGACCAGTAGCTACCTCAAATAATTATACTCTCTATTGGCCTCGCCGCAACTTGCTACCAAAGATGCAGACATTGGGAGTCGAGAATAAGTCACAATTGTGAAAGGGACTATTTTGTTCCATTTCTCGACATTTAGAGGCTAGAGATACCAAACTGAAGATGGCGTTTATCATTGTCTTGGTAAAATTATGTACATGGCCAAAGTAATTGAAGTAACATCACATACGCATTACTCAAACAAGGTTTTAAACTGACCAGTTCCCAGTACCACATCAAAAAGTAATTTATCTAGTCTAGAGACTGGTGAAAATAAAACTACTCAAACGGCTTTTGGAGCTGCACAAATCAAACTCAATGACTGCTCCTTAATTCGTGTCATTTTGACAACATCCCTCCCTGACTACAAGGTTACTGCCAGCATCAAATGAGACTCATGTATGCAAGCCAGCTCATTGACACCTCATCCCTGCTCGTTTTCTTCTCACCCTCTCTCCCCTCTGGTACATAGATGCATTAAAGAACTGCCAGAAACGGGGATTTGACATCACTGGGAAGTGGTTCAAAATACACAATTACTAGCAATCGTTTTTCTTTTTCAGTACGCCTATTTACCAATTTTAGAGGGATGATGTCAATTTCCATGAATATCCAACTATATATATTTTTTTTTAGATCCTCACAATAATAGAATTCCTGCCTTTTTCCTTTTTAGTTTAAAAGACATCTTACCTCACCCAGCTACAAATTCATCGCCAGAGTAGTAATCGCGAGTGGAAGGCATGGTAGCTTTTACAGAGACATATAGTGCTATAAGTCATTGGCCTCATATTTTAAAAATTGTTTACTTTTGGAACACAAAAAAATCGGATAGGATACATCCCAAAGTCAAGAAAATGCCCGTCCTTCAAAGTATTTAATTGACTTATTTAATAGACTGAACATTTGCGAGCTGGTACACAAAGTGGACATGCAGGTGAGAGGCTTAAACAGGTGTAAACTGAATAGCTAAGTGGCATAAGCGCCCCTGAATGTTAAAAGTAAAAGGATTTACGCAATTGTCCCATTTTACTTTGAGCGGACTATAGGATGATGAGAGCTTCAGCTTGCATCTTTGTAAGGAAGAAGTATCATTTGCAGACCTTTGCGAATGGAGTCCCAAAGTTACACATGCATAATTCACTTGCATAATTAGCTTACAAAATACCCTTTACACTGAGCAGCAGCTTGGAGCTTATTAGACATTTCTCAAAGGTTCATTAGATCTGTATACTTTTATTAGCCTGGTGTGCCAATATTTGCATATTAGTCAAGATGAGAATACAGATGGTGGGTAAATTTTTTTTTTTTTTTATAATAAAAAAGAAAACTCATATTAAACTACAAATTTTTTTTTAAATACATTATTATATATGATGACATTATTTTAGACATTAAAGATATGGTGCCTTTTAAAAATACAGTTTTACCCCAATTTACTATTCAGTATTGCTGTAAGTTTTGTGTTATGACCTCGTAAATACCAAATAAAGCCCAACAGAGTAGATGAGAAAATATGTAAATACGACCCATTGAGTGTTTTTTCTTTTTGTCCAAGAAAATGTTAGACAAAATAAAAAAAGCTGTCAAAAAGCCAGAACCACCCAGTAAAGTGAAAAGTAACTTCACTTTAGTTCAACGTAAACTTCTGAGAGTCTTGATGAAACTAATTAGGCAGAGCTGAAGGGCATTTCCTGTTACAACTGTAGCGTCACACTCGCAGATGGTGGTTTTTTATTTAGAAAAACAGTGGGCTGAGAAGAGGGAGGTGAGCGGTGGCAAACCGGAGTCACAATGAAAAGAAACTGTTACTTAGCAACTGATGTGGTAGGATCTGTCACCCTCATCGTTTCAATCACAGGAGTTGATGTATGATGAGGAGGAGAGGAAAGGGCGTCAGTAATGTGAGAGATGAACTGTGGTCGGTTGAAACAGCTATTTGCTGGTGCCTGCAACCAGACTGCTAGAATAACTGAACTCCAAAACTCTCCAAAGCTCATCTAAAAACATGTAAAAGCTAGAATAAATTTAACATTATCAAGAAGTTCTAAAATATCAATATGTATTTTTAAAGAAGGAATAATCAATCAGTTGATTGGTTATTTAGTAGTACACATCTCTAAAAGCATGCTTAAACTATCTACTTAAAAAAAAAAAAACTATACTTAAACTATACATAAAATGTTAGACCATGAGCTGGCTGACAGAGGAACCCAGCTTTGTAAAGTTCAGAAAGTGCTGTATGGGACCAGTTTGCGATCCAGATTGCAATGTCATGTTGAGACACCAGAGGGAGTCATGTGTGAGTGAGTCATGCATCCCATGCAAGTCTTACACCACAAGGAGATAAGTAAGCCATGCCTGGGAGAAGAATCAAAACTCTTTAACAACTGGCTTCTAGTACCTGCCTTTTTGCACTGACAACAAACAGCATCATAACCTCTCCTCTTTCGAGGAAGAATCCTGAGAGGGTCTGTTTGCCACAGTACTGCCACCAGCAGCAATGCGTTTCATTGTCTTCCCACACCCAAACCACCAGAAGTTGTCATGTTATGATTTACATACAATTAACCATGGGATCCAACACTATGTCCAAAGTTTGATTGCTGCCATGACTAAACTGATGTGGTATTGCCATTGTCATGTGTCAGATCAATAACACAAGTTCCCATTAAAAATCAATTACCCATCCTTTCAGGAAAATTTTGAGGTGGAATAATGAGAATGGCAACAAACAGCAACATGATTCAGGGGAGTTAAAAAGGAAAGACCCATTAGTCTCCCCATTAGGGATGGTCAACTCCGGTTCTTAAGGGCTAATGTGTCAGCTAGTTGTTTCACCACAAATTCTAGTTGTTTCATTTAAGCCATCTTTTTGAAAGGAATACCCACACCGGGACAAATTCTAGACATGGCTTTAAAAATATATATAATTAATAAAAATGAAGACAGTGTTTGGAATGTTTGTGCATGTGCATGTATAGCTTTTTTATATATCTTTTTTAATGTTTTTATTTGGTAAATTATATAATTAAGATTAAATATATATTTTAGACATATGACGCCCTATTATCGAAACAAAATAAGAAAAGATGAAGCTTAAAAGATGGCTACTTGCCTGTGTTAAGACACTCTGCTATGAACTTGAAGAAGGATTTATGTTAAAATATGCATGCTGAGCTCCTGCTCGCATTTAATTTTTAAATTTGCCTGGAGGTGAGAGACAACAAAGCAATGACTTTGTGCACCAAATGCAAGCTCATGCAAGATTATCCCATCATGCAACACACACATCCACACGAGCACACACCAAACTCCATTAATACAACAACAGTATGAAACATGATTGGTAATCAAATTATTCCTTGCAAATAAGATTTATCTAAACAATCCGCATGAGTGCATAGATTAGGCGGTGGGAGGAAGCCCAGTATTTTAAGTACTAATTGTGAGAGAGAAGCATCATTAACCAGAAAGTTCTATCTCAGCGTATGTTATGCTGATCGTCCTCCTGACCCCAATATTCTGACCCAATTAACGCCACATCAATTTTGCTGCCGCCACCATTTACAAAAAGCCATTTGAAAAGATGACTCGACACAGGCAATTCGTTTTGCCCCTCATTGTTATCAATAAAACCCCTGATACCTCTGGTAAATATTCATTTCTTCCTCTCTCATTGCTAAATTAAAAATGTACCAGTGTCATATCTAATTCTATTTTCTCAGTCTATTACAGGTAGAACAGTCCAAAACAGATCTAACAACTGAAAGTACCATAGTTTATGTAGCAATACATCATTCTACAATGGACAATAAAGCTTTAAATGTGATTATTTAACCATCAATACACTAATACAGTGAAAGTTTATATTTCATGTTCTTCTATTTTGGCACGGTCGACTACACAAAGACCAACTTCCCTGTCTTGCGACTGTGTGGTTCCTTGTGCACTGAAGGCCAGATAACCCCATCATGCAACACACACTCGCCAAACTCCTCAATTAATACACAATACACAATTATCAAGCATGATTAGTCATGGAACCATGACACGAACAGACAGGTCACAAGGTGGGGGTTTCAAGTTTTAAAAACTATGAGGAAAAAAAAGTGAGGAAAAGTGAAAGTCAAACAAGACTAAGTGTGAATTAGAAAACAAAATGAATATAAGTGAATATAAGAAACCCTCAATACCCAAATCAATGAGCAGTAACAAATAAAATCCCAACAATAAGCATTTAAATAAATTGTAATCCACCTCCATCATCATAGATCTCTCATGGCTTGTGCCATATCAGTCCCCTTTATCATTCACTATCTCGCTATGGGAAGATGGCTCCCATTCCCTGTTTCCTGTCACTAATATTCTAATATACAATCGGGTAACCCTGAAATGTACAAATCAGAAGGAGGAAGGAACAGCTTGGAGATTACTGACCTGAAATTAATGAACATCTTATCTGCCTCCGGAATTTAGTAAATGTGTCAGGCACCTCTGGGGAGATTGTGGTGGGAGTTTGTAGGGAGCTGAGCAATGATGTGGGTATACTTTTACCTGTATTGAAACTGATCTGAATATTTCTGATATTGGTAACAGAACTTTTTGCAGTGTTTTACAGGTCAAGATCAGGGGTTTGTCTTGCTCCTTTGTGCCCTTGGTTGATCAAACCAACAGCCAGTACTCTTCTTCATTCATGCAGCTTTTATACATATGTAGTGGAGTTTGTTCAGAATAGGTTTGCTGCAGAAAGTAACGTCACCCCCTGGAGTGATGTTGATCGGTTAATATGATCGGTTCCCCTAGCTAAAAGCTTCGGCCTTGGTTCCCAAAGCCTTTAGTCTTTAGTTTAACAAGCTAATAAGTTCTCTTGTGCCTCGTGTGTGGCATTGAAGGGACTTGGGTTTGATTACCAGTCATGGGTCCTGTGTGCTAGAACACATTGGTTACTCATACCATTCTGTATAAATTGATGGTCTACTCCCATTGTCTCAATAACATTCTGAAGTATATACAACCGGGCTTAATAGTATAGGTTCATCAGCCATTGAACTTCCTGACTGCTTCTTTAGCTGCCATGTTACTTGGACCCCGCAGTTGCTGCTCACAGTTATATTTATTCAGTAAAATTCTTTACCAAAGAATCTATTCTCCTTCTAAATCTAAATTTCACCTTCTGTCTGTATAATTAGTCTAATCAAAAAGACTGTTTTAAGAGGAGAAAGTCTTTACCTGGCCCATTTGCTTTATGTAAATAGATAAGCATACCTTTGGCAGGGCATGCAGTTCTTAATGATATCATGAACTAGGGAGAAAGATGGGATTATTTGCTTTAGTTTAACTTCTCCAACAATCTTAACTGCGGCTGAACAAACCGGGAAGAAGGATGAAGACAGCAGCCATGGCGATGACAGAGATTGAATGCGTGGACACTGTCTTCTTGGGTTGAGTGCCCTGTTGTTTTGTAAGCATTGAAGGTGAGAGCCACCAGCAGCCAGACAAACCGGATGAGATCAGAGGACGGTCGTGCTAAGGGAATAGTGATAGCAGTGTTAATGACAGCCCTCTTGAAGCCAAGGCACCCGAGTGTTTCTAATGGTGTTTGGAGTTACGTGTTTTGTCCCCCCTTCCCCTTATGTGCTCGGCCTGTCTGGGACACTCTTTCCCATCATTTATTGGTTTGCTTTTGTGACGTCTGCCCCATTATTTTTTATACTCCTTGGCCTTGTGTACCACTACACCCCTGCCCTCACTCCCCACAATCTTTAGGTGCGGGCCAGCGTACAGGTCCATCTGGGCGGCTAAGTGGGAGGGCCATGGGATTAGATCTGAGCAGTGGTTTGCCTTTCTTTCCATGAGTAATTAGAGTAATTTTCTGTGTAGCCGAGAACAATGCCGGTCATACTTCCCTTGAATTATGTGTGCATTGTTACACTTTGAATTATGAATGCAGTGAGGGTATAGAGGGTGGGACACAGTGCTCCCTGAAATCCTAGCTGGATACAGGTCAGACTGAAGAGTGGGAAGTATAACAGGATCTTGATAAGTGTATGGAAAGACGTGACATGTACATTGTAGTTCTTTTATGAAATTTTTTGAACTAACTTAGCTGTAATAAAGACGTATATATATCTATTGTACGTGTCTTCTGGTCTGCCTCATTGGGTGGATTCAAACCGTAGCAGATACATTATTGATTAGATAAATTGGATAAAAATATGGCAGTGTGATTTAACAAATTTATGCAATGTCCTGGGTGTTAATAAATGTTGCCTTCATACGTATACTGTTCAGCTTCTCATATTCTCCCTTCAGAAGTACCATGATCCCAGCTCACCATGGGGATGACTCAGGAGTGGAGTTCAGCTGTTTGGTCTTGGATCTTGCCAGCCCGCTAACAGAACCATCTGGACGTCAGAGCCCTGTGGGTCACAGCTATTGAAGTCCCATAGGTGGAAAATTAGTTTTAAAAGTCCACTAATCATTACCAGTTTTTTTTTTTTTTTACTCGGCACAGCCAGCTTAAGACAGCAGCTATTGGAAATCTCTGTTAGAAGAGATTAAATACTATAGTTATAGTAAGATGTTGAAGGACGAACTCAATTATTGAAATTTAGTTATTCTTAAAGGGCACACCGTTTGAGATCATGTATTTTTGAGACAATAGCTTTTTGATAGATTTGAAAGCTATTTTTTTTTATGCATCCGTGACTTTTTTTACAAGGCAAAAAAATGTATCAGCACTAGACTTTTCAAAGACCCTAAGTCTGCTGGTGGAACAGAACTACAAGAATTCCAGCCAAGACTCAACTGGTGCTATGGAAAATCATAATTTCAGCCACTTTTCCAAGAAACAATTACTTCTGGATTGTCTCAGAAAAATCACAAGAAAAGCTGTCTTGTCCTTCAGATCCACAAGGATCTCAAATAGAGAGACCTTCAGACAGAGAGACCCTCAAATAGAGAGACCTTCAGAATACCACAGTCTAAAAACTTTGGACAATCAGCTGGACCAAATTTTTGTGGACCTATTTGAGAACCGAAACACATGACTTCACCAACTGCCAAGCCTCAGATTAATCTAAAAAGCAAAGATCAAGAACCAGAGGACAGCTACATCAGCTCAGTTATGTATGACAAAGACCATTTTTTCTGTCTGTTTACAACTTTGATGGGACCTAGTTAACTCTGTTTGGTTAAGTGAATAAACAGCAATAGACAGCACAAATTATTCAGATCAGTAACTTAAGTCAGGGAAATCGAACACTTGGATACTTTAGCAGTGGAAAATGGACCATGATCTTTGGCATGGGCACCCATGGACCAACATACAGCTGGTGCCATCTAAAATAACTCCCTCTCCATAGACAATTAATATTTCTGCTCTGCAAAATCAAAACTTGGTTACTGCACATAAAGTGGGGCTGAACAAGTACTCATAAAGGGTTGAAATTGTAATAATGGTTTATTAAAATAAAAATAAAGTTGCACATGCCCTTATCAGGAAAAGTGTGACCTAATTATGGTTAAGAGTGTCCAAATGTTGACAAATAAATTAGTTTCTGTTAATATGTAAATTATGCAAATATGTTAATCGAATAAATTATCAAATAAATTATGCAATGACCACTTTTTGATTACAATGTGCATTAGTAACAAAGGGAATTAGTCAAAAGGACCACACCTTCATACCTTTGAAAGAACTAAGGACTACTCAGAAGTACAATGCTGCTTTAGAGTTGAGTTACCACTTCTGATTACAGTGATGTCGGTAAAATCTATTTAGTAATAAATAATTTAAAAATAAAAACATAAATTCAAGTCAAAGCTGGAGATTGAGTGAGACATAATATAGACAATGCTTTTAAACAACTGTCCTATACAAATGTCCCTGTTCTGCTGATGCCCCCTGAACTGGGTTGCAACAGAACCTAAATCTGCTAGACCTGGGTCCTTGAAGTTTACATTAAGAAAATAGCAGCAGCTGTGGCAAAAGCTAAAAAGCACTACTTTTTCTTTTCAGGTAACAGTCAACACCACCTTACTCTCTCCTTACCATAGAGAATAGAGTGTCTCATATACATATTCTATCTGGGCTGGTCTACAGCAACCCAGCCATTCCAAAGAGAACAAGGAGAGGGAATAAAACAAAAATAAAATTGCAAATAAACAAATTAAACAAAACAATTAGACAACTTTTAAAAATGTTTAAAGTCGGTTCTAATTCCCATCATTTATTGGTTGGAGAACTGCTCGCGGCACCACGATTCATTCCAGGCAACAAAGGTTTACTCACAGTCCTCTGTCCATATCATTGGATTCCTTGCAGACTTCAGGGTCAGTCCGGTGAGCAGGGTTGCAGTGGTCACAAACTGGGGAACGAAAACAACGATACCATCCAACCTGCCCAAGGAAAGACTTGCTACTTTGTATGAGGTATAGGACTATCTTGGTGACCCTCTACCTTGTCGACTTGAGGTTGGACAAAACCCTTTCTGAGCTGAGAGCCAAGGTACCTGGGTTTAGTTCTGGCAAACTCACACATCCAAAGATTATGTGTTAGCCCAGCTGCAGCAATCTTCTGCAACACAGCCTTCACATGATGCAGATGATCCACATAATTGGCGTTGAAGATGACCACATCATACAAGTACGCCGAACTACAGCCCTCACAGCCCTTTAGGAATCCAGTAACATTTTCACAGGTCCAAAGTGATCATAAACATGTCCCAACCACTCCAAAAGTGGCATCCCAGCAGGAGGTTTACATTGTACACCACCCATTATGTCTTACCTTTTTCTGGATTAAGCAACTCATTGGTCAACGATCCTAACCTCTTCGCAACCTCAAATTTCCATTGCCACTTGGCTAACATGGCAGCAACAACAGAACCTTTTGACAAGGCTGGAACTCTCTATGTCAGGCTTTCTGGTATGCTGGGCCTTCTCTAGGTTCTGGGAAGTCTCCTCCTTGTAGGTATCCAGATGAGGGACCATTGTCCTCACCTGCCTTGTTGAAACTTGTTATGGCTGTGTAGTAGGCCCCTGAATTGACCACCCATTGAGGAGGAAAGCTTGCATAGAGAAGCTTATTAAACAGTGAAAACCTAGTTGAGGCTTGGGGAAACAAGATGAATGAAAACCAATTATCCCAATCCATCCCTGTGTCTGAGACAAAATTCTTGTGCATGTAATTGAGTATTTGATTGAAACACTGAGTACATTTGTTTGGGGGGTGAAAGGGTATAGTGTGAAAGCCGATGATGCCAACTAGACGGGGTTCAGAAACCTGCCATAGGATGTCATTTTCAAGGAAGAATTTATTTTTACAGCCAAATAACTCCTTACATTGTCTCCACTACATTGGTATACAAGTGAGGGATGAGTCTGCACGCTAAAGGGTACCAATGTCTGTGGGAACCAGTGGTGAGACTAGTTGTGTCAGGTGTGCCAAAAGCATTTTCCAACCTGTGTCTGACATGACCCCCTTCTTACCCTTTTCAGACAGGCTATCACAGACAGTGGACCCTGGCTCAACACAGAGCAATATAGCTGTGCAGTGTGAAAAATATCCAACAAAAGTTACTCTCTGCCTATCACTGTATTGTCTGGCAAATCATTGACCACATCCAACAATACACATTGTCAGCTGCCCCAATAATAACATCCGCAGTGGGATAGGTTTTCACAACATCTTGTACGCATTGAATATGAGTTGTTTTACAATGATCAACATGAGTGGGTGACGAATCAGAGTAACTGCACTTCCTGTATTGAACAGAGCAAGTAAAGGTTGACCATTTACCTCAATTGACATTTCAACAGAGTCATCTGCAATATTTTGCTGTGTTCCCACTTTCTCAATAGTAACATGCCCCTCTGTTTCTAGCAATGACAAATCACCCTCCTGGGGAACATAACTGTAGCTAGACAGCTTAGGTTTTTCAGGGGACAAACAGATGCTTGGTGACCTTGTTGCTGGCAGTAAAAACAGGCTAAGGTTCTTCTTAGCTTAACATTGTCTTTGGAGTTTCGTATGACCTTTGCTCAAAGTACATTGCTCTCATGGCTGTGCTGGCATCGGTGGGGCCATTCCTCGTCTGGCGTTGAGATTCTAATTTGCTAACTGGGCTACAATCAGTTCATTGATAGGCTCAAGCTCAGGTGCGGATGTCAGATGACAGTTTGATGACTACTTTGATCTTCTCCTTGCTGCAGAGCTCTGACTATATCCATCAGAAGTAGAGGCCCTTCGGTCAGTGGTAGGTCTCTTTCTGCGAATTTCTCAATCGTGTTGACCATCCCCAGAAATGTAGGCAGTAGGTCTCTGGCGTGATGTTATATTTGGCCAGGAGTGTCTCCTTCAGGTAAAGATAAAGATTGGAATAAAGTTTCTCTTTCTTCATGGAGTAAGCTTCCAACACCTTCCCAATCAGTAGTGAAATGAGCTGACAAGCCCACTCGTCCACCGACCACACCCATATCTTTGCTAGATGCTAAAAACAAAGCAGATAATTATCCATTTCCTTCCTTCCCTGGAAGACTGGCATCCTGGGCTCTGTCCAATTGGCAAAGTATCTAGGTCTCGGTCAGGCTAAGATGAAGAGACTTGTCCTGGTGGAGGTGGAGGTGTCTGTACAGTTTGAGAGGGAAGACCTGGCAGAGTTGGAACTCCAGACAATAGGGAGCACTGGGGGCGCTGGTGTTGGTAGGCACAGTCTTGGACTCTAACTGTCGATGTTTACTGTTAATGTCAAGAACCTTGGTGTCCCAACAAAGTGGAAATTCAGGGTCAACACCCTCTTCCTGTTCTAGGGTTCTGGTCCGACTAGTTCTCAGCTCGCGGAACTCCTAAAGCAGTCTTTCTTCCCCTTCCTTCTGGGTAGAGAAGAACAAGCTAAGGAGCACTGCCACCTTTGACATCCAAGATGGCTTCTCTGGATCACCATGAAGTCCCTATGACTTTGGCCTCGCACCTCTGGCTGCGTACCCCTCTTCCTCTGACTCCATTGTGTCTTACTCGTTTGCAGCTTACCATCCCACTTCTGCCACTATCTGTCACACTTTTGTACCTGGTGAGTGTAAGCATGCTCATACCAGTTGATTCTCTTAACAAAACAATGGTAAGCCACAATAGCACATCCAGTGCAAAGGTGTTTATTTAGTACCAGCTGCGAACAGTGCAGAAAAAGAAAAACAACTTATACAAACAAAGTTTCCAAGCTAGGTATACTCTTTCTTTTCAGCTAACAGTCAACACTATACCGTATTCCGTCTTACTCCCCCTCTACCGGGGGAGTAATACATACATGCCTATACATAATATTTTCTGGGCTGGTCTACAGTAACCCAACCATTCCATAAAGAACCAGGAGGGGGGAATAAAAAAATTGATATATACCCAAAACAATATACCCATATAATATTACAGACAGGCATTATTTAAGTGCCACACAACAGAGTGTTTGGGTCCTTTTCCTGACCTGGAAGCTGTATCCACTAAATAGTGCACTATTTAGGGTGTCGGCCATTTTGTAGTGGTGTCCGAATTAATTTCCTACATCTTACATACATTTGTTAACTCATTCTTACCCACAATGCAATCTGATTTCGAGTGTACATGCGATGTACACTATTCGACCCCTATTTCCCATAATCCAAAGCAGAGTTCAAAATTTTTTTATTTTTTTTACTTGCATCAAGTCTGCCTGTGGACTCGGGTCAAGGACACTGACAAGAAGAACCCCACGAAAATGTGTGCTTCGTGCACTTGTGTTTTTGTTGGTAGTTTACTTTTCTACAATTTTTTTGTTTTATATATATATATATATATATATATAAAACAGTAGCGTTTTCATTCTGTTCAATTATATTTTTATGAAAAATAAAATATATAGATAAACATGACATTAATATAATAAGCATAACGTAGCAAAAAGATTAATTGCATTATGATTCATTTTTTATAAATGCAAAAATAAATCACAGAATGCCTGGGGTATGCACAGTAAAACATTTCATATTAAAATATTTAAAAAATATATATTTTTATCAATTTAAATTAATGAAACCACATGTTGTTCATGACAAAATTTCTGCGACAGCTCCCGAGTGCTCTCTGACGCAGGGAATTTACGCCAGTGTCTGAAATCGCTCACTCATTTCGTTCACTCACTGCTGAAATTTAGTGGACTCACTGCCATTCACTATATAGGAAAT
>JAOYSI010066403.1:0-22938 GCA_025775065.1 Hiodon alosoides | reverse complement strand
ACCCGGCAGCCCCCGCGAGGGTGGCTACAGTCCATAGCAACGGGGAGACGCACTTCGCCATCCCCGTTACAGTATATTCTTCAGTACTTCCATTTTGTGTTGTTCCACTGGACAGGCTCTGGCTTAGCTGTTTTTGGTTAGTGTAGCACGCGAGGGCGAGCCTGGGCCGAGAGTGGCTAGAGACACAGGGGGTTTACGCCTTTTATTTGGTATCTTGCAAAACAATGTTAACCAAAACAGGAAAAACTCAAATAAACTGCCCACGTTTGGGAGAAAACCAAGATAAAGCAGATCTTCACTCTTAAATTATAAACGATAAACGATAAACCCTACATAACACACAGGTTTTCCTTTTCATGGAGCCAAACAAACCAACGAGCTTTACTTTTTAAATGCCATTAAATCACCTGAGAACACTCCTGCTGTGAAACAACCATTTTGCAAGAGACAGTATTTGTGGCTCAAATTTTAACTTATTTTACATGAAACCATACAAAACCTCAGTTTCCATAAAGGTTAAACAGAGGTTTTGTTAGTTAATGTAAAGCTAAACTATCTGTGGTCATTTATGAGACCAAATTCTGCAATATTTCAGAATACTAACATACTCTGGATCTCCTTGATCCATATCCTTTATCAAAAGCACTCTTGCTTTTACAAGACCCTCTGTATTTAGTCTGTATTTAAACCTCCACTGCAACTATCATTCAACTGTTTTAAAAAATTTGTAGATGTAGATTAAAAATTATATATGTAATTACATAGGAGAGTGTATATTTAAAAGAGGAACCATTCAAATTGTTTCCTTCCGGAAGAAAAATCCCTCGATTCACCACCAGAATGAATATTAACCCCGGGACACTCCATGAACATGAAAACAACTTATCTATCAAGAAATAAAACATCAATTATATAAATTGAAACTGTTGAACTTTAAGTCCAGTTATTCTGAATGGGGTACATGGCAGAGTTTTTGTTGCCTAGGAGATGAATTATCTGCAGCTGAGAGGTTAGATGTTCTCAGATGTGCTACGAGTGCCCCAAACAGCCCGGCCGATAAAGAAAAGCAAAGTAATTGTATATTGGCGCTTTACAGGTTGGCTCATGTGGATAAATCTTAATACTTGATTATGCAGTGACTTGTCAGAGTGCAAGCAGTGAAGACTGTGGTGCAATGTATAAATCTGCCCTGGGGAGATACTGAAATAACTTATGTAAGCCTCATTGGTCTGGTTTAATTTATGTTTATTAATTCAGTGAATTAATCTAGTCTACCAAATCAGGTAGGTAGATAGAGAATTTAGAGTTTTTCTTTCTTTTAAGTTGTTGACTGATACACCTACTCCAATCTGTGTTCTTTACAGACAGCATAGCTATTCCCAGATGTGTTTATAAACCTTAGTCTCACCCACACAACAGATTTCATGAATTGGAAGTCATAGTAAGTAATACATAATTATCTAAGAAATATATTGTGCTTGGCTGTTTCTCCACATATAAACTTTGCATTGCTGCATTTGTCAAAAAGCAAAGACTGTTTCCTACACAAAACCAATTTCCTAATGTGCACATAATGTTCAAGCTAAAGTCACAGGAATTACATTGGAATTATATGTGTTTGGGGGGAGTTACTTAGTTTATGTTTTCATTTGTATTCATTTCAGCTATTTTATCTTAATGATTATATATACCCAAGACAGCAACTCAACTCAGGTGTTTTGTAAATAGGGCATAGAGCAGTGTAGTCACTGTCGATATTCAGCAGTGCAACAGCTAAGATAAAACAACCAGAGCATGCATTAAATAGAGGCTGACCTTCTGAATCCTAGTGACTTCCAAACAAGAAGGTGAATTAAGTAGAGAAAAAGAATGAATACCCTTTTCAAGGTCAGTCTCCTATAGCAGAGAGGTTCTCAATGTGGCGCCTTGACAAAGTCTGATAGTTTGAGCAGATGGGACCTTTATTGAAAGGCCCTCCCAGACTGTGAAACTTGAAAATGAACTATGAGCTAAGAAAACCACACAGACACTGCTGCCTTTAACTCACACAAAGGCCTCTGCACTCTAGAGCGTTTAACAAATACTTTTTTATCATCATTTCACAATGAACAGCTTTGTTGCACTTTGGACATAGATGAAAATATGTATTCTGAAGTGCAATGAAACGAGTGCCGCGGCTGGGGTTTGTTTTCTTTATTTTCCCCATCATCTTGCCGGAAACGCCAAGGCTGTGAAATGGCTTGCTGACATTTACGCTAGCATTGTAGACGGGTGTGCGCGCTTTCTATTGTTAAATGAGGTGAAAGCTTTTGAGATTTTACGCCCTAGCCTTTGGATGGCATCTGACATTCTGACCTGGATTTAATTTGGTTTAATAGCACAGTAACTATGCCGGACATGTTGAGGATTGGCCTCAACCTACACTTTCCACTCCAGTGCTTCTGGGTCCCGGGCTCTTTGCTCATTTCGACTGAACACACTTTTGTTGCAAAGGTTGGAAATCATTTTGCTTCAGACTATAAAACTGGAATTATTCCTGGCTATTGATGTTGAGCTGAATAATCCCTTTGCATAACTGTGTCAGAATTATTAATTGACCATCTAGATGCTTTTTACAGCCTACATAACAAAGTATTTGCTTCAGACTAGACTGTTTGTCTGCATTTAAGTTCTCTCTGTTCATTGAGGAAGTGTTTAGAGAGCAGTAAGAATGCCATCCACCTGACAGACCAGCCAAACACACAGAACACACAGGCAGCACTAGGATTTGAAAATAAACGAACAGTGTGAGAAGTCCCCTGGGCTGCAATGCCGCTGTAATGTAATGGTCCTCCACCCAGGAGTCTTTCATGGCCTTTTAAGCAATGCCTGCAGCACTCAAATGAATAACCATATTAGAATAACATCCAGGGCCAAGCAACATCGGCTCAGCAGGGATCTGTGTTGTACCTAAAGCAACTGGCTTTCACACCTGCACACACTGACAGAACATTAAAACTGATAACATCTTTTTTGTTATTTATGTTGTATGGTGTATCTGAAATGATTCAATCCAACAGATTTTGAACTAGGATCAATTCTGAATGTTTCACAGATTCACATTTTCAGTTCAGTTTTATGTTTGTTATAATTTTAGTTTTACCTACTAATGTCACCGCACTAATTTTTCCCTTTATCAGTCACAGGTGTTGGTCGTTGTTAATCATTCAGTTTGCCCAGCCCTCTCCTTTATATACCAGTCTTGTTTTGTCACTTGTTGCCAGATTGTCTTGTGTATTTTTGCCAGGCCTCTCTAGTCTTAGTCTTTTTGTAGCGTTTTTGTTGGCAGTCTTGTTTGTTTGTTCAATTCATTTTCTGTACCGTTTTCTTTGTTTTGTTTGTTAAATAAACCTTAGTTTTTCACTTCCCTTTGTTCCCTCGTCTCGGTGTCTGTGCCTGGGTCCAAGCCTACATGTGTCCGTTATAGAATGACCTTCATTTGCAAAACTTCATATAGATATGAAGATGAATGTATGGAGAAAAAGATCAATTTAAATCTAATGAAATATATTTTCATTTGTACGCATTTTTATATGATTTGGCAGCAGTGTGGCATGGTGGTGGTATAAACTCCTGTTGATCCAGCTAACTGGTAACTTTCCTTCACTTATTTTAAATCGAAATAAAAAAATGTTTGATAAGCCTGTTTCTCAAATAGGAATTTACAATAGAAAATTAAGGTGTAATTCGCACGTAAAGTTTTTCTGCAGCATCTTTATCAATCAACCAAACTAGATTTGTTCTAGCGCATTTTTACAAATCGAATTTGTCACAAAATGCTGCACAGATTTTTCTAAAGAGAATCAAAAAACAGAAAACCCAGTGCCAAGTAGAATCTTTAAAATAGAAATTGTAAAATGAATCACTCATTCAATCCAGAGGCAATTGAGAGAACTCCTGGAAAATGTAATTATAGTAGACGCATATAGAATAAAACTGAATAATGAATTAAACGGTAAAGAGTTGAGTTGATAGTTCAGGATAGACATTTCAGGTGGTTTGTTTGTGGTTCTTGTTAGCAGGACTACAGTGGAAATGGTCCCTCTCTTCGGACTGGCCACAGCAAATCTCTCCCATGCCAGGAGGTGGAAAGGAAAAGCAACTCAAGAAAAGCAAAAGATGATTAGAAACTGGCAATGAAGGGGTGGTCAAGCATTAGTGATTATAAAATTGATTGTACAAAATGATGTAGCCTCAGCGGGGATAAACTATGGCAGCATACAAAAGGCAGAAATGTGGTGAGACACAAGGGAAGGTAATACAGCCATGAAGGTGGTCAGAGTCTCACAATCATATGTCATGACAGATCAAGGTAAGCATTACATCGTTCAAACATCTCTACTCGTTTCCCATACCTATCATTTTGCTGTTCAGCCTAGCAATCTTTGTGATCGTTTGATTCTGCATTTGACAAATTACATTGATGTCTCAGAGGAGGGCTTTATAGAGTTGTTTGTAAAGAGTGGAAATTGCACTGATTGTTGGGCTAACAATACCGGCATGCAGCGATGATGCTATCAAGATGCAGGTGAGAAAAATCTCCACAACTGCAGTGGGCCAAGATTTTCTTGTTTGGGCTAAGATGGGCACTGACTTCAAGACTGAAGTCTTTATGTAGAAATTAATCAGCCACCGCATAAACAATGGAGTACTGAGAGTCACTGATCACATCACATTATGCAACTAGAACGTTTTGAGTGAGTGTTATAGCACTGGGTGAGGACATTGGGACAATACTTCAGTGGAATAATTGCTCCCGCTCAAAACCTAGCTGTGTCTCCCCAGCCTGCGTTTCTTATTAAAGCACCCTGGACCAGCTTTGGAGTTTTAGGAATGAGCCCACTCAAATCTGTTTTGTTTATTCCCTTCCCACCAGTCAGGTCTCCACCCCTGCCTATACCACAGGTGTTTCTGTAGTCAGATAGACTCTGCTGGAATCCTCTTTTGCGTGCATTGAACATGTGACCACCTGATCCTTGATCCCTAATTGATCTGACTCGTGTGGCAGTTCCAGGACTGAAACAAAGGACATATGTGCATAATTTAAATAAGGAGGAATTAATTTAGGTTATTATTATTATTATTATTATTATTATTTAGGTTTAGGTTATCATTATTTAAGAAAACACTTCCAGAGCTTTAAATTATTATAAACCCTTTCTCCAGCCCCTCCCACCAGTGTCGTTCGAAGATGTTGTAATAAGGATATTAATTTGTTCCACATGGCCCTAAGGTCACAAATTGATTAACTCTTGTTTGTCCTGCTGAACACTTCCATGGTTTATTTAGCTCAAAGGACAACCATTTTGGGACATTCTAAACTGTTAGAGGTTAGACAAAGATCAATACCTTGGTTACCAGTAGCAATCATTTTTAAACTGAAGCCCATTGCTGACTGACTGATTAGCAAAGCATTGAGTCCCTGTGACTGGGTGAACGGTGACACTTAAAAACCGTAACAATGTCTCTGATGATGTTTTGTGTACAGACCTCGTTAGTACTTAGCGAATGGAATGAAAAAATCTAAATGCTAAATGTAGTAAACTCAATATACTGCACATTGCAGAGAGGTTGGGTTAAAATTGTTGTTTCCCTAGGGAGGTATTCCATGGAGCTGTTTTACCCACTTATTTTAGACTTCATGTTTCATGCATGAGTGGAAGTGCTGCCCTAAGTGTTGCTTTACATTTCTCCCTGTCGTGAGCATGTTAAATATCATCCATAGAGTATGCTTGTCTTTCTTTGTAATGTAAAAGCATTATGATACAATGAGAGTGTCTGTGATTGCAGGCAACAGTTACCTTTCACATTTAAAGCCGACTGTCGACCAGCTGAGATAAGAGTTGTCATGTTATTGAGAGGGGCGATGCTGTGGAGTGGTGTGAAAATGGGGGAAAAGTTGCGCAGATTGAATGAGGCATGCCTGGGGTGAGAGTGAATGAATCACAAAGAGCACATTCACTGATTGCATTGATGAGGGATGCCACCGTGCTGTTCAACAACTGACTGTTGTTGCGGTTGTGGGAAACTTTTTTTTAAAATATAAGTTGGTTTTAGAAAGTGATGCACACACGGTTGTGCGCACAGCAAAAAAGTTTTTAACTTAAATTAAATTAAAAACGTATTTGTTTTGGTCTGTGTAGCACGGAGGCGTACTTGGCTCACAAATAATCTGGGAACTTCCAGGTTCTCCGGCGCATTCACCAGAACGTTTATTTTTCAACAAGAAACAAAAAAATGCTCTTCAGGGATCCCATAACGCTGGCTCTTCATTAGCTGGTGCCGACCCGCATTCTTTTCCTCGGCCCCCGCCTCTGTCTTCCGCTTCCTCTCTTTTGTTTCTTGCCGTTCTCCTGCCCGGCTCATCTCCCAACTTACAGCACCTTCTGAAGGACTGCATGCTGTTAAATTCCATTCATAATTACCGTGATCCTCAGCCGGTGCTGGTGGCCGTGCCTGAACCTCTCCTGCACGTGTTCGTGATACGGACGAGTGGAACACACCTCCCCACCAGAACAACCCCAGGGCTCGTTCAGCATGCATCCCGGTCACAAGTCGGTCTTAGCGTTTCCTAACCCCCGGTTGGTGGATCACCTGGTACTGAAACGGGTGCTCAGAGAGTTGTGTCATCCGGTGAGACACTGTAGGGGGGCATGGTCGGTAACCAGGTGAAACTAGCGACCCAGGAGATAGAACTGCAGGGTCAGGACAGCCCACTTGATGGCAAGACACTCCTGTCAATGGTGCTGAACTAACCCTCCCTGGGGGAGAGCTTCCTGCTGATATAGATGACAGGATGCTCCCACCCCGTCCACCCCATGGCTCAGCATTACTCTGTCTGTAACACAAACGCTTTGGAGTCAGGGTTAATAAGCACAGGTCCCCCGCACAGAGCCGCTTTGATCGCCATGAACACCATCTGATACTGCTCCGTCCACTAGACTGGGTCTGGACCCCCCTTTTTTGGTGAGGTCTGTCTAAGGGCAGGCCAGGAAAAGTTGGGATAAACCGCCGGTAGTACCCAGCCAACCCGAGGAAAGATCTCACCTGCTTTTTAGACTTAGGTGGTGGAAAGGCGGAAATGGCCGCGTTGTTGTCGATGAGGGGTCAAATTTGGCCCAGACACCGTACAAAAGAAAGCCCAGACACCGTACCTCCTAATACCCAATACCTCTGGAGGGTGGCTGGCGCTCTGTGTAGCCCAAAAGGCAAAGTGACAAACTGGTGCAAACTAATTGGCATGGAGAAAGCCATTTTTTCCTTGGGTATCGGAGAAAGGTGTCATGTAAAAGCCCCCTGGCCAAGGCGAACGGTTCCTACCTGCTGCAGAAGAGTGGTCAGGGCAGATTCTCCTGCTGGAGGCTGTAAATTTGCTGCAGGGCTTGGTGCTGCTGCTCCTGCATCAGGGTCAGCTGCTGCAGCAATTGGGAGAGGGGGGATGCTACATGAGGGAAGGAAGTGCCGTCCGATTATTCCTGGGTTTCGGCACCACTGTAGCACGCCGGCGTACTTGGCTCACAAATAATCAGCAACACAACTTCCGGGTTCTCCAGCGGTATGTTTATTTTTCTTATAAACAAGAAACTAAAACGCTCTTCAGAATTCCCCCTCACGGGTTCACCCCAAACAAAACAAACTAAAATAACAAACAAAAGAGAGAACCGCATTT
This sequence comes from Hiodon alosoides, assembly GCA_025775065.1. Classification (NCBI taxonomy): domain Eukaryota; kingdom Metazoa; phylum Chordata; class Actinopteri; order Hiodontiformes; family Hiodontidae; genus Hiodon; species Hiodon alosoides. The sequence goes on along the minus strand of JAOYSI010066403.1, from coordinate 15,230 downwards.
AACACAAAGGCAGACCTCTCCTGCATGTGTTCGTGAGACTGATGCGTGGCACAGTCTGTTTTAGACAACTTCTATTTGTAAACAGCTGTTAAACTACATGCAGTATATGCTCCTACAGTAAGGCTTTCATGTTCAGATTTGAACTGTAAAAATTGTGAAATGTTGAAATGTTCCTATGTTAGAACAATTGAAATATTCTGTTGTAAATTTTAGGATTTAAAAAATAAATAAATAAAATAAATAGCCTTTCGTGTTATTGGGCTGTAGCGCAATATAGCCTAAATGGTGGCTCTAAAGAAAAACAATAGCAAGTTGTGTATGACCGCTTGTAAACTGAAACTGTTGCTGGAAACATGGTTTGCTGAGGGTTTGCCCCACACCCTCAGTTTTGTAACAGTAGTTTATAGCGTACCTAAACCTCATCAACCTCCACTGGCTCCCTGTTGCAGCTCGTATTGGCCACAAAACCTCTTTCAACAATACCTCACACCACAGCCATACTGCACATCAAAACAGAAGTACCCTGGCATGGTTCAACTTTACGATGATAATTTATTTTCTGATTTTATTTCTGGTTTTTGTTTTACCTCTCTGACAAGTCTCTTAATGCGCTCCATCCAGCTGTTTACAGGAAGCTGTGGCATTAAATAGGAAATTGAGATAAAGAGAGGTTAGCAAAGTGAGCTAGCCAGAATCAGTGTGGACTGATGGCAGCGGTTGTTAATTATAATTATAATTAAGTTAATTATTTCAATTTAATTTAGTTTATTTGCTGGTTAAGTTTTGTTGACTATGTTTAGGTTCAGTTTAATACATTTTGTTGGGATTTAGCAGGATTGTATTATGGATGGCCACTCTGCTAAGAGCCAGCCCACTAGCACTAGTTGTGGGGAAGAACAGTCTCTTTCCTTCCCTAGTTTCACACAACAGTGTATTTGTAGTGGTAGTTTTCGGTGCAACTATCTCATTTGTTTGTATCTAGAGTTCTCTAGGGTGTACACTAGGGCTAGACAATAACAGCCATCCAGACCTGCCATAGCCACCCAGTTTTTTTGGCATCTAATCAAATTAATAAAACCTGAGAATGTCCCCTTTAACCACTTGTGAATTGTTTGATTACAAATCTAAAACTGTGGAGTACAGAAGAAAATCAAGAAAAATGTCTGTGACCCAAACATTATTGAGGGCACTGTAAATCTGTGTTGTAATCTTTAGCACTTTTTGATACTTACTTACCTTGTGTCCTGCTCTTGTTTTGGTTATGGGCCTGAACCATGAAGGGGGCTGTCACTGGGTTAACCCGTGACAATTACAGTAATATACACTTTCTGAACAAATCAAAGTTATCTGATAGGTGTTAATTTCTCTGGATGTAAACACAAAGGAACCAGAAGTTTAATTTTCTTTTAAAGTTAATGCAGAACAAAAAAATCTTACTGTATAACACCATATGTTTGTTGGTTTTTTGTTGTAGTATATGCTCGGTCTCGCAGATGGCAATCCTGCACGAGAGAGATACTGTGGCAGCGTAAAAGGCCGCTGAGACTTCACAAACCAGGGAGCGGCGCCACACTTCTGCTCCACGCTTCCGCTAATGCGTTTGTACCTCCCGCTGGCACAAAGGACCACACTCCCTCATGATAGCCTGTGTCCTGCTGAAACCATTTAACTCATCAGACAGATGCAGGTGTACAGGAGACAAAAAACATGATGGCGTCATTCAGAAAAGGGAGAGGAAGGATTTGCACCTCCATGCATGTCCCATGTGACCGAAATCTTACTCTAATTTTTCTTTCTGTGCAGAGAGCCCTGACAAACCAGTGATTAACCCAGTCAGACACCCGACGTGAAATAAAAACCAAAGTTGACGGCATTACCTTCCCATCTCAACCACTTCTTGAGTCCGCTGTCCTGGCCACACCTGTTAGACCTGTGTCCCCCGCCTGATTCAGCGCCACAGATAGTTATTGTGTTCTACCATGGATTCTACCATGTTCTACCTCTGATTCATTTTTTGTTACTCTCTAAGTGTGTAGAAAACATACTGCTAGACTGTGTCTCTGTCATTAGGCACCATCAGCCTATATTTTGAAATACCAGGTCAAAATCTGAATGAGCCAGGGAATTACTAAATACTGTGATTGAGGCATTCTCAGCCATGAAAGCCATTTATTCACTTGAATAAAAATTGAAAATTTAAATTTGTTTAGAATTTCATATAAAAATGTAATGCAAAAATTAATGACTTATTAGGCCCATGATGAAGGGTATCTAAGTTTCATGTAACGACTGCAAAGTTTGTCCTAAGTTTTAGTTTAGGTTGCCATTTGCTGTTGGATGAGCATAGGCTGTAAAATCAAGACTATCTGAGATATTGACTGCCTACAGCTGTGAGCTTAAATTACATTGATGGAGACAGCAGGTGAGGAGCAGAAAAATCAATGGAGAACAAATCATCTGGTGAAAGGATGAGAGGGGGACATGCAACATGTCCACTGCAAATAAGAGTAATTTATACTATGTGAAGTATGTGAGGGGAGAGCGGCTCTCATACCCCCATTGTGAGATGAGACAACAAGTCTGAGCCAGCAACACAGTCCTGTGCTTTTCCTCATCCTATTTTACATTCAATACTGAGAAACGCCCCCACATTTATTTTCTTGATTGACCATAAAATACTTTTTCATATGTTGACTTCAGTGCTTTGTGGCAAACACCAGACAGGATTTAAGATGCCTTTTCTAAAATCCTTTTTGCTTTGTGGAGTGCTTGAACATTTACCCCCAATGCAGTTACTGCACTCTGAACCTATTTCAGATTCGCCATCAGCCTCACAGGGGCATCCCTAACCAGCCTCCTTCTACCCTAGCTTCTCAGGTTGCAAGGAAGTGCAACTTGACCATGGTGCCCAGTGACGATTAAATTTGGGTAGCATTTTTTTTTTTTTTTAAACAAAGTGTTCTCAGTGCTCAGTGTTCTCAGCCAGGCTGTTAAAATGGGGGCAAACTACATCAAAAAAGTTTAAAATATAGATATACAATTTAGGTACACACTACCATCCATTTTCCAGTTTGTAATGACATTTATGCCGTTTAATGTCTCACTACATTCTGAAATTGAAGTATAGAACAAGTAAACAATTGGAGAAAAAAGAAATCATGGAATCATTTTGACACATCAAAGTAGCCACCTTTTGCCGATATAACAGCCGAACACAGTTGTGGCATTCTTTCTAAAATGGAAATCAAATATTGTTCGTAAAAGTTTTTCGCAACACTGTTGTAGAAGTGCACTTATGCTTTCACCCTTCTGTCAATCAATCAATCAATCAAATGTATTTTTATACAGCGTTATTCACATGTCACAAAGACGCTTTACATACAGAAAAATAAAATATGTCCCAGGCCTGACCCCCCAAAACTTGCCAGTGGCAACAGTGGCAAGGAAAAACTCCCTAGGAAGAAAGAAGAAACCTTGAGAGGAACCCGGCTTAAAGGGGGAGCCCATCCTCTGCTGGCCGGCACTAGGAGCTGAGTTAAAGAATTTGACGTCCGTAATTTGTGATGCCCTTCGGTAGAGGAGTTCCAAAACATTGTAATATCCGGAGGAGACAGGTAGGGGCCCAGATGGCTGGAGTCCAACCTAATGGTCCACTATTAGCTGTGTTGAAAGTGATGCAGTCCTGCAGGATGCCTCACGTGATTGCTCAAAAGAAAGAGATAGCACATTGTTAATGCTTACCTATGAAAGCAGAATTAAATATTTTGAAAATTTTTAAAAAGTGAAACTATGAGTGGTCACAGCTACATATATCTATGGCAGCATACAAAGAGGGTGAGTGCCGGAAACAACACATGGCAATGAAGGTGGTCCGAACCCATCCCGCCCCACCAAAGGCAGAACCCAGCCAACTGGGGGGAACCACCAATGATGGTGCGACAACAGGAATGGTTCTTATCACCAAAAATTTCAAATAGCCACAGTCCCTTCACTGTCACCATCCCCCTATTGACTATATGCAAGTTTAAAAAGATACGTCTTTAATCTCGCTTTAAATATAGAGACTGTGTCCGATTCCCACACAGATTTTGGGAGGCTATCCATAGTTGTGGAGCTCTATATGCAAATGCTCTTCCTCCAGATTTTGATTTGGTTGTTCTTGGTGTATATAGATTCCCAGCCTCTTGTGAGCGAAGTAAACTTAAAATCAGCCCACTGCCTTTTTTTCAGCAGAACAAAGCTACATTGGCAGCCATGGTAACGAAGCCAACACTGGTGTGATGTGATCATATTTCTTACATCTAGTAAGGAACCTAGCAGCTGCATTCTGAACAACTTGTAATGTATTTGTGGCTGTATTTTAGCCACCTGATAATATAGCATTACAATAATCAAGTCTGGAAGTAACAAAAGCGTGGATTCATTTCTCTGCATCCTGATCACCTAAAAAATGTCTAATCTTGGCAATATTTCTCAGGTGGTAGAATGCTATTCTGGCAATATCTTTAGTATGACGGTCAAAAGAAAGATCTGGATCAACTGTAACTCCAAGATCTTTAACCAATACAGTCTGCTCTATCATCTTTCCATCTAGGTCCAGTACATAATCACTGAGCCTTGTACGATGACCTTTTTGGCCAAGGATGATCATTTTTGTTTTGTCAGAATTCAACTATAAGAAATTAGAGGACATCCAATCTCTTACATCTTTCAAGCAAAGCTCCAAACTAGCCAACGTAAAATCCTCTCCCGGGCTCCCTGACAGATATAACTGTGTGTCATCCGCATAACAATGAAAGTCGATCTTGTGCTTACAGATTATATCACCAAGGGGTAGCATATATAAAAAGAGAATAAAAGGGGGCCCAACACTGAACCTTGTGGCACTCCATATCTAACAAACAAGTCAGATGAGTCTTCCCTGATTTTAACAAACTGAAATCGATTTGTCAAATATGATACCAAGATAGAGCAGTCCCTTTTTTATCTATGTGGGTATCAAGTCTTTTTAAGAACAGACACCAAGTTATTACCAGATGCCATTAGAATATAATTTACAACACTAACAAGCGCGGTCTCAGTACTATGCCCTGTTCGAAAACCTGACTGAAATATTTCTAAGCATGTTATTAGAGTTTAGAAATGCCAATAACTGCTGGGCTACTACTTTCTCCAATATTTTAGACAAAAATGACAAATTAGATACTGGCCTAAAGTTCTTAAGAACATATGGAAGTTGCTTTCTTTCTAGTTGGTTTAATTACTGCTACTTTGAGAGACTCGGGGACATATCCTGATACTAAAGATGCATTAACAATGTTTAACATTGGTCCTGAAGTTACAGAGAGAAGATCTTTCACTAACTTTGTTGGTATTGGTTCACGGAAACAAGTTGATAATTTTGATAAAGAAATAAGTTGTTCAATGTCAATAAGCTCAATAGGAGAAAAGCTATCCAAATAAGTTCTGGAATTACTTTCCATAGGAGGTTCAGATAGGAGTTCCAAACCAGTTTGATGGGTCAAACTGCTGTTGTGCTAGCCATTCCATGATTTGAAGCCTACCGTCTTGTTCTTTTCTTCTAAGGTAGTTCTGACATAGCCCGGAGGGATGTTTTGGGTCATTATCTTGCTGTAGGATGAACCCCTGACTAACTAGGTGTATACCAGAGGGCGTTGCATGGCACTGCAAAATGCTGTGGTAGCCGTTTTAGTTCAGGGTGACACTCCCTCTGTGCAAGTCACCGACTCTGGATTCAGAAAAAGAGCCCCAGACCATCATGCTTCCTTCTCCATGTTTGCCAGTTGGTGTAACACACTGAGGAACTACCCTTTCGCCTACTCGATGGTGTACAAAAACCCTGCGTGATTTTGATACATTTGTCCATAAGACCTTCGTCCAGTCTTCAGTAGTCCACTGGCCGTGCTTCATGGCCCAGGCAAGCATCTTTTTCTTATTTTTCCATCTTAACAATGGCTTTCTGACTGCCACTCGACCTGTAAAACCTGCAGCTCGAAGTCTTCTCTTCACAGATGAAACTGAGACATGCTTACTTCGGCCAGTGTTAAGCTGTGCTTGAAGCTGTTGTCCTGTGAGCCACCTATCACGCAAGCTGTTGACTCTCAGAAACTTGTCCTCTGATTCTGTTGTGGCTTTGGTTCTGCCAGACCTCTTCCTGTCAGTTTCCTCCAGTTACCAAGTGCCTTTTGATGGTGTAAGAAACTGTACTCACTGGCTGTACTCTTTGTGATTTTTTCTAAAGGAAAACACTACACTAAACCTACACTTTCACTATAATAGTCTGTCTGGCTTCCTTTGTTAATTGCCTTTTTCTTGTTATTATGATAGGAATATACTACTTCCTGTAGTACAATACTGTCCAAATAATGCTTACGAGGTTGTAGTAACACAGTTTGTTCCAACACAGCTTTTATACAGACATAAGGTTTGTAATTAATCAACAAAAGTTGGGACACTGTAGGAATTGTTAGCATCAACTTTCAAGGCGCAATTTACTTCCATTGCTGCAGAACAGCTGCAAGTTCTGAACCCGTTACTTGTTCCCTATAAAAAGTCGTGTTTGTATAACTGTTTTTTTTTTTTTTTTTTTTACCTTTCTACCATTTCAGGTTGTTCACGGGACTTAAAAAAAAAAAAAAAGCACTGGAAAACTAAGGTGTTCTAAAACTTTTGACCGGTAGTGTAAGTCTAAACTCCTAAACTCTGGAAAAGTCAGAAGATCTTTGTCAGAGGATCTAGTGTGATAAGGTATGCAAACAGTTAAATATTTTTAAGCAAGGGCCCGTCCACATTTTTCTTTAAAAGGAATCAATAACATCTTTAAATCAATTCTAAAAGCAGCTGGTAGACAGTGCAGTGATATGACTTCCATCTTAGTCAGGAGTCTTGTCGTTGAAGTTTTTGTATTTTACTATATTTATTACGGTGTAGTCAGAAGGCGGGGCCAAGGGAGCTGTCTATCGTTTGGCCTTACCTAAGCTTGTTTCCAGGTATCTTCAATAGCAAGACCATTCTAAAGCATCCCAGTTCTCTTTTCATGAATTCCTGATCTCAAAGTTTTTACTAGATGACACAGTGCAAATGGCCTCAGACTAAGCCTAGTAAGATGGCCTTTGAAATTGTCATACTAAGAGGTCATATTCCCATGTATAGGCTGAAAAAAGCTATTCTTTGTTCTCTGCAAGGCAATTATCACAGCTTGCATTCATTTTTATTATTCAGCTGAAGAATTATATAGATTTATTCATGTGATATTTTTTATCAGTAATCAAATTGTATCTAGCCATATTGTATTTATGTAATTGCATTTAGTGATTTTGTGAGTTATATATTGATCAGCAGAAGTTCCCTGGCAGTTTTATATAAGCTCTCAAAAGGATGAGTGACCTTTGTAATTTTGTGTAAATTATTTGAACACCGTTCTCCATTCATGCAAGCCTTTGAGTGTTTTGGATACACCACCTGTCACATTCAGAGCAGACATTCCAGAGGGATGTTGGTCCATGCTGACATGGTGGCATCACACACTTGCTGCAGATTGTATAGCGGATTGGATGTTCATGTTCATCTTGTTCCATCATTTTCCAATGATGTTTGAGATCTAGGGACTGTGCAGGAAGCTCAAGTAAACTGAGCTCGCGTTCATGTGCCTGGAACCATTCTGAGACTAGACATGCTTTATGACACGGCGAATTATACTGTCCACATTCGTGTCCACATTACGAATGGTAACCACGAAGGGATGCAGCTACATCAGGAAATAATTCCCCTCACCATTAAACCACCACCACCAGCTTTTAGCATTGAAACCAGGAAGAGTAGGTCCATGGACTCATATTGCTAATGCCAAATCTTGACTTTGCCATCGACTTGACACAACAGGAACTGGACAATGTTTTTCCAGTACAATTTTGGTGTTTAAGCACCCATTGGAGCCACTTATTCTTGTTTTTACCTGATAGGAGTAGTAACTGCGATGTAGTCATCTGCTGCAATAGCCCATCCATGACAAGAAGCAATGAGTTGTGCATTTTGAGATTCTCCACACCACTGTTGTATGGCACCGTTACTGGCCTGTTTGTGGCCAGCCTGCTAGCTTTAGACCATCCTTGCCATTCTTGTTTTTGTTTGTCACGCTATTCTCGGTTAACCATAGACACTGTCAAATTAGAATTACCAGAACTAACGTGCCTGGAGGACCATACCACACTTAAAAAACGATTAGGTCACTCAATTTGCCCATTCTAATGTTGAATTAAACAGTAACTAAATGCCTCAAAGCCTGTCTGTCTGCTTCATAAAGCCAACCAAACCGAGGTCAAGGGGCTAGGATTTAATTTAAATTAAAGAGGATAGGGAGGCCAATTATAACAAGATTTTCTGCACTTGATAACACTTATTTGGCCAATTGGCCAATTACCCATGCATACTTCCTATAACTCCCCCAAACAAAACAGCAATTTAATATGACAGATTAATTAAACCAATAAACATGTAGTCCCTGGAACCAGGGAAACCCAATACTCCAATTACACTCTTCCTGACCCATCCCACATTGCAATATAAAAATATATTTGGGATATATACCTTGGGATTAGGTAAATTGCCTTCTGTCTTTACCTTGACTTACCATTGGGTTGTTGAACCCCAGTGCAGATTGTAGAATTGCCTGGATATGGAATGACAAAAGAGGTTTTTTATGTATCATGCAGTAGCTTTCTGTTAGTTTGATCTCCAGCTGGTTGTTATTAATGAACATCATGGTATTTCTACCCATGGAATTTACTCTCCCCCACCGGGCAGCCTGTGGTTGTTAGCCAATCAAGGCACCAGAATCAATTTGCTTGGCATTTGGCTGAAGAATTCAGTTTGTTTAATTGGAGTTTAAGGTGCTGCTGTTTTCACTGCTACGTAAAGCATCCCACTTGCACCATACACAGTCCCCCCACCGCACACAACGTTCTCACTCTATCGTCCACAGTGCACCCACCCCACCCCACACAGCGTCCCCACCACACGTAATGTCCCCATCCAAATCCTCCACAGTGCCCCTGCCACACACAGTACCCATTATTGCATACAGAGCCCTGTCACAAATAGTGCCCCAACAACCAGGTCCCTAACAGGAACAGCCCTCCTGGGAGACAATGTTATTGTCCTGTCTGTCAGAGGAGATGCTATCACAGGTTCTCATCTGTTTAGTGGACAATTAAACTTCCCCAGAGGTGCTGTTCATGTGGAAATTCTTTATACTCATGAATCCTATTAGAATATAGCTGGAAATAATTCAAAAACTCTTTCTTTTCAATTCTTTTCAATTTCAATCTGCAGAGACAGCCTTTGACATAGAAGTGGTTATCTCTACAGCTAGAAGTGGAAGTGATGCTCCTAAACAAGAGGATCAAGAACATGCAAATAATAATAGAAAATGTTTTCCATTCGACCAAGTGCAATAGCTTTTCCACCTTAGTTATTGGCACTAATGGCCTTTTGAAATGCTTTGTGGGAAATTGAGACTGCTGAGAAAGAATATGGTCACACCTGTGATGCATATTTGTAAAATAAATGTGTTTGTTTTGCAAGCCAGACATTCATTGCGGTGTACAGGGTTCCTCATTGTGAATGTATAGTCTGTGCATGAAATGTTTCTCAGAGTTCAGACTGTAATACTGTAATTGTTCTCACCGGAAAAAAAAATGTCACTCCCCCCCCCACAAATATACAAACATACACACACCATTTGCTCAATGGCAGAGAGAGGTGCGTAGTTCAGGCAGGAAAGCAGAGACTTCAGTCGTGACCAGAAATGACTCAACAGCAGAGATTGCCCCTCAGTCCTCACTGGAAATGACTTATAGCAGAGATCACCACTCAGTCCTGACAGGACATGACACAGCAGCAAGATCGTTGCCTAGTCCTTATAGGACATAACTCAACTTCAGAGGTCGGTGAAGTCCTGACTGGAAGCAGCTAAACAGCAGAGATTAGAGCACCATTCTTACAGGAAATCCAAGATTGACACTCAGCCCTATGAGCTGGAATTAGCAGATCTGAATGCATTACATTGTGACGGGGACAGCTCAGTGGCGACGCACAATTGGCAAGCACCATTTCAGCTTGGGTGAGTGAAATTGGCAGAGCTTTTCTTCACTTGTCACTCTCTAGTGTCTCCTATTGGCTTCCTGGGTGCCTGCAGGCTGGATCCTCAGTGTCATTAGGGACGTGTCTACAATTGATACAGAACCGCTAGAGCCGGCGGCTCGAAGGTGACTGGGATTGGAGGAGACGAGTTGCACTTCCTCATACTCCCTATCTGTGGTGTATGAATACATTGCCAAGAGTCAAGATGCAGTAGCATGATATATTTTAATTTAGGGAGAAAATTAAAAAGAAAATATTGAAAATTGTTCCCTTTTTACTGCGTCTTCTACCCCCATCTCCCTCTGGTAAAATATCCCATTCCACCACTGCCCCAGTCTTCTTTTTTAAAAAGCTTTAAAACAGTCTATAATGCCATGTAAGCACTTTAAAACAATGTTGTAGACTTCGATTTTTTTTCTGTCTGTAGAGATCGCCCACACATTTACTTAGCATATCTGAGCATCACTGTGACGATTCTTTACATCGGAACTGGAGTGAATTATGAATTATCGACTTGACACAACAGGAACTGGACAATGTTTTTCCAGTACAATTTTGGTGTTTAAGCACCCATTGGAGCCACTTATTCTTGTTTTTACCTGATAGGAGTAGTAACTGCGATGTAGTCATCTGCTGCAATAGCCCATCCATGACAAGAAGCAATGAGTTGTGCATTTTGAGATTCTCCACACCACTGTTGTATGGCACCGTTACTGGCCTGTTTGTGGCCAGCCTGCTAGCTTTAGACCATCCTTGCCATTCTTGTTTTTGTTTGTCACGCTATTCTCGGTTAACCATAGACACTGTCAAATTAGAATTACCAGAACTAACGTGCCTGGAGGACCATACCACACTTAAAAAACGATTAGGTCACTCAATTTGCCCATTCTAATGTTGAATTAAACAGTAACTAAATGCCTCAAAGCCTGTCTGTCTGCTTCATAAAGCCAACCAAACCGAGGTCAAGGGGCTAGGATTTAATTTAAATTAAAGAGGATAGGGAGGCCAATTATAACAAGATTTTCTGCACTTGATAACACTTATTTGGCCAATTGGCCAATTACCCATGCATACTTCCTATAACTCCCCCAAACAAAACAGCAATTTAATATGACAGATTAATTAAACCAATAAACATGTAGTCCCTGGAACCAGGGAAACCCAATACTCCAATTACACTCTTCCTGACCCATCCCACATTGCAATATAAAAATATATTTGGGATATATACCTTGGGATTAGGTAAATTGCCTTCTGTCTTTACCTTGACTTACCATTGGGTTGTTGAACCCCAGTGCAGATTGTAGAATTGCCTGGATATGGAATGACAAAAGAGGTTTTTTATGTATCATGCAGTAGCTTTCTGTTAGTTTGATCTCCAGCTGGTTGTTATTAATGAACATCATGGTATTTCTACCCATGGAATTTACTCTCCCCCACCGGGCAGCCTGTGGTTGTTAGCCAATCAAGGCACCAGAATCAATTTGCTTGGCATTTGGCTGAAGAATTCAGTTTGTTTAATTGGAGTTTAAGGTGCTGCTGTTTTCACTGCTACGTAAAGCATCCCACTTGCACCATACACAGTCCCCCCACCGCACACAACGTTCTCACTCTATCGTCCACAGTGCACCCACCCCACCCCACACAGCGTCCCCACCACACGTAATGTCCCCATCCAAATCCTCCACAGTGCCCCTGCCACACACAGTACCCATTATTGCATACAGAGCCCTGTCACAAATAGTGCCCCAACAACCAGGTCCCTAACAGGAACAGCCCTCCTGGGAGACAATGTTATTGTCCTGTCTGTCAGAGGAGATGCTATCACAGGTTCTCATCTGTTTAGTGGACAATTAAACTTCCCCAGAGGTGCTGTTCATGTGGAAATTCTTTATACTCATGAATCCTATTAGAATATAGCTGGAAATAATTCAAAAACTCTTTCTTTTCAATTCTTTTCAATTTCAATCTGCAGAGACAGCCTTTGACATAGAAGTGGTTATCTCTACAGCTAGAAGTGGAAGTGATGCTCCTAAACAAGAGGATCAAGAACATGCAAATAATAATAGAAAATGTTTTCCATTCGACCAAGTGCAATAGCTTTTCCACCTTAGTTATTGGCACTAATGGCCTTTTGAAATGCTTTGTGGGAAATTGAGACTGCTGAGAAAGAATATGGTCACACCTGTGATGCATATTTGTAAAATAAATGTGTTTGTTTTGCAAGCCAGACATTCATTGCGGTGTACAGGGTTCCTCATTGTGAATGTATAGTCTGTGCATGAAATGTTTCTCAGAGTTCAGACTGTAATACTGTAATTGTTCTCACCGGAAAAAAAAATGTCACTCCCCCCCCCACAAATATACAAACATACACACACCATTTGCTCAATGGCAGAGAGAGGTGCGTAGTTCAGGCAGGAAAGCAGAGACTTCAGTCGTGACCAGAAATGACTCAACAGCAGAGATTGCCCCTCAGTCCTCACTGGAAATGACTTATAGCAGAGATCACCACTCAGTCCTGACAGGACATGACACAGCAGCAAGATCGTTGCCTAGTCCTTATAGGACATAACTCAACTTCAGAGGTCGGTGAAGTCCTGACTGGAAGCAGCTAAACAGCAGAGATTAGAGCACCATTCTTACAGGAAATCCAAGATTGACACTCAGCCCTATGAGCTGGAATTAGCAGATCTGAATGCATTACATTGTGACGGGGACAGCTCAGTGGCGACGCACAATTGGCAAGCACCATTTCAGCTTGGGTGAGTGAAATTGGCAGAGCTTTTCTTCACTTGTCACTCTCTAGTGTCTCCTATTGGCTTCCTGGGTGCCTGCAGGCTGGATCCTCAGTGTCATTAGGGACGTGTCTACAATTGATACAGAACCGCTAGAGCCGGCGGCTCGAAGGTGACTGGGATTGGAGGAGACGAGTTGCACTTCCTCATACTCCCTATCTGTGGTGTATGAATACATTGCCAAGAGTCAAGATGCAGTAGCATGATATATTTTAATTTAGGGAGAAAATTAAAAAGAAAATATTGAAAATTGTTCCCTTTTTACTGCGTCTTCTACCCCCATCTCCCTCTGGTAAAATATCCCATTCCACCACTGCCCCAGTCTTCTTTTTTAAAAAGCTTTAAAACAGTCTATAATGCCATGTAAGCACTTTAAAACAATGTTGTAGACTTCGATTTTTTTTCTGTCTGTAGAGATCGCCCACACATTTACTTAGCATATCTGAGCATCACTGTGACGATTCTTTACATCGGAACTGGAGTGAATTATGAATTATTTCACAGCCGTGACTTTCATCAACACAACACTATGAATCATTGCAGGGCTTGTAATTGGAAGACAAAGGAGGTCAAGCCACCAGTTGAATTCCTGCCATCCATCTGCCAGAACCCCTGCCTTTCAGTTTAAAGATCTCTTGCTTTGCTCCCTGCATGCAGCGAGGGGGGCCTTTGTACCACACGTCTAGTATATTTTTAGCATCCACCCTTTTAGTTGCTGTGAAAGCTAGGCTAATCAAAGGCCTCACAATAAACTGCATAAATGCTGTGAAAATGCTGCTCTTCTATTCTTGATTTTGCAAATGCTGTCCGGCATGAACAGAATTGGATCAAGAAGGAATATTTTTAATTATTTTGAGAAGAAGGGTGTTCTTCCCAATTGATAATACAGTAGAGTGTTGCAGTTCTGACCATAACAAAGGAGTTCATTGATGTGCTGACTACAAAACTGCTTTTAGAGCTACAACCATGCAATGGCTCTGTCCAAAATACCCTTTCTATCTGTGTAAGTGATTCATGTTGGTAGTTATTTACTTCATCCTGCATGTTATCATATGGAGTGGCGGTTTTGCAATGTTTTAAAAAAAAACATTTACTTTGCCGGATATTAGTATCATATTGATCCTTTTCTCGTTTGGTCTTAATTCTGCCTTGTCTGTTGAATTTCTCTGTACAGAATTAAAATCCAAATTTTAAGGATTTTCATTTTTATCCAAGGCTCTGCATATTTAAAGTACATAACTCTGTTCAAAGTCCCTGACGTTTTCTGTAAATAAGTATTTGAAAAAGATTTATTTTGCAGAGCAATATTTCATTATTTAGTGGAGAAAAGTCTGTCCCTACTTTCAACTTTGGTGCATTAATAAAAAGTACCACATAAACCTTTGAAATCATACTTAGAGAAAGGTTTATTATCTTGTTTTAATAAAACGGGCATCTAAAGGGCAAGATAAATGTTAACAAGAATACTACACATTGCAATCATGTTTGATGTACATAACAGCAGCTGTATCGTGAAATTTTACATTTAGTTTGAAAGGCACGAGTTTGTATTCCACAGGAGTCAGTTTACCTGTCTATATATATTTGATTAATACACAGATTCGATCTTATCTACAATAGAAATATATATGTCTTTTTCATGGAGCTTTAAAACTTACTGTCACTTTTAAATACTTTAGAATTTATATTTTATTGTTTACGCAACATATTCAACATGTTCTAAAAAAAATTGTAACAATAAAGACAAAAATTAAACTTACACTATATAGACAAAAGTATTCGGACACCTACACATTACACCTACAGGAGCTTTTATAACATCCCATTCTAAATCCATAGGCATTAATTTTGAGTTGGTCCCCCCTTTGCAGCTATAATAGCTTCCACTCTTCTGGGAAGGTTTTCTACATGATTTTGTAGTGTGTCTGTTGGAATTTTTGCCTATTCTTCCAGAAGAGCATTGGTGAGGTCAGACACTGATGTTGGACTAGAGGGCCTGGCTTACATTCTCCGTTCTAGTTCATCCCAAAGGTGTTCGATAGGGTTGAGGTCAGGGCTCTGCGCGGGCCAGTCAAGTTCTTCCACACCATACTCATCCAACCATGCCCTATGGACCTTGCTTTGTACAATGGGGCACCGTCATGCTGGAACAGAAAAAGGCCTTCCCCAAAAGTTGGAAGCATAGAATTTTCCCAAATGTCTTGGTAAGCTGAGGCATTAACATTTTCCTTCAGTGGAACTAAGGGGCCTAGGCCAACCCCAGAAAAACAA
>JAOYSI010066392.1:0-13054 GCA_025775065.1 Hiodon alosoides | reverse complement strand
TTCATCTTCATCTTCATCTTCATCGTCATCGGCGTCGTCTGACCACAGCAACAGCCCAGCACCCCAGAAGAAACATGCCCGTCCAACAAGCAAGAGCCAAGGTCTCCTCTTCTCTCCTCCCCCACATGCTAAATATGAAACCTGTGGATAATTACTAGTTAAAGTTTTCTATGAAGACATTTATAATGCTGCATTACAGCTTTATTGGTCTTCAAGAACCTCAGTATTTCTAAGCACACTGAAAGCACACTGACCATAAACTGTGTGCTTCCAGCCATAGTGAAAATAAGAATTAATTTCATACTTTTTATTGACTAGCATTGTAAATCTATATGTAATTGTAAGGTTTCCCATGCTTACATTTTTTTAAAGAACTTTGTGCTGTAAACAAAATAAAAAACTTTATATAACCATTTTTACCACTGATAGTCCAATATAGTGCTGCTGTAAATGCTTCAGTATCTAAAATATCCTTTCAGTTTGAGGAAAACTATTAATTTTTGATTATTCTATGCCTATATTCTTGGTAAAGAGACTGTTTATTTGTCAAACAAGGTCAGTGCTGTAGGGTGTGTTCTCCTTTCCCCAAAGTCAGCATTGATTACTGAGTTGTGTGTTCTTAGAGGCTTGTAATAACCTCCGCACCGTTTTAACTATAAACAGATAAGAGACAGAAGAAGAAAGCAAAAAGAAGCTCCTCGGCCTCCTCTTCGTCGTCAGACTCCTCTTCTTCCTCATCGTCTAGTGATGAAGAAACCAAAAAGAAGAGGAAGAAAAGGAAGGCCAAGAAGCGACTGAAGAAGTTGAAAGCTCAAGAAAAGAAGGAGAGGAAGAAAGAGAAAAAAAGAATGAAGAAACTTAGAAAGATGGCAGAGAGGACAGTCCCTCCGCTGCCCTTACTGACCCAGCTACCCCAGCCGCCCACAGAGAAGCCCCCGTCCTGTCTTGAGACGTGGCAGAATGAGGAATCCGTGGAGCATGGGCCAGGTGAGGATGACATAAAGCGTCGCTCTGTTTAAGACCGACCATGCCAATTCTAAGCCAATTACGAGATTATATATAGTCTTACACATTTTTGTATTTATTTTGGAAGGTTTTTAATCATAAACCTGGTTCCCTGTAATAGATCTGTTAACCATCACTATGGGTTATTTCTGTTTAAGAACCAAGAATTTTCTGAGCATTTATGCCAAATCTTGTGATGCTGCATCTGACTGCCTCAACAATCCTATATTGGATGCAAACATAGTCCACTTTTACATGGCTGCTATGGCTACTTGCTTTTGGTAAGCAGATCCTGCAGAGTCACCTCCTTTTGTTGGGCCACACCACTTCTGGAACCCCCCCCCCCCCCCACTTGTAACTATACTGGGAAACGGTGGAGGCTTCCCTGATGTTTTGCAAGGTGTTTTAGCCAACATCAGAGATGCAAACCATGTTCTCCTGGGCCAATGTGGAGACACTAGCAAGACTTGGCCCTCTTCCTGTCTGATCTTTTCCATGCAGAGTGTGAGCAGGACCATTGGTGGGACTGCATAGAGAAGCCATATTCGATTCCAATTACTAAACATCCTACTTTTTTAAACAAATATTGTTCATATTACTTAGTGCTTCTTTGTGCATCATAGGAAAGAAAGGCTTCATGGATTTCTAAGCACCCGTTACGACCATTTAAAACACTAAACAAGGTTACTGTCGCCTTGCAGCCATGACCGATGAGCTGAAGGCTCGGCTTTCTACCAAGAGGCCCCTGACCAAAGAGGAGTGGGAGGCTCGGCAAAGCATCATCCGTAGAGTGGTAGACCCTGAGAGTGGACGCACCAGGTATGGGGAGAAAGAGCTGCTATGGCACCTGGCCTGCTGATCTTGTTTGGCTTCCTCTTGACCTCAGCATCAGTTGCTTCTGTATAACAATAAGTCTGTTACTTGTTAAGATGTGTATAGTGGTTAAGTGTTAAATGACTAGGCTGTGATTGCCGGTACCTCTGTTGTGCTACAGACTGGTGAGAGGAGAGGGAGAGATCATTGAGGAGATTGTTACCCGGGAGAAGCACAAAGACATCAATAAGGTAGGAGGAGGATGGGTCTGTAGGTGCCAGAATGACTAAGGTGCCCTGAAGGGTCAACAGTCAGGAGGGATATTGGGCTGTATAAACAGATAATGTGTAAATGCATGACGCCATCAAAAATCGTCTGCTAAGCAGATAGAAAGTTATAACAAAAACTTTTGCTAGCATTTTCTAGACAACTGGAATCCCTCCTCTCTGTTCACAGCAAGCTACCAAGGGGGATGGGGCCGCTTTCCAGAAAAGGCTAGGAATCAATCGGTAGTGTGCCATAAAGGACTACCTGGACTTCCAGTGGCAGTGTTTTTCTGGGGTCAGGACTATGGAACCTGGAGGAGGATCTGCCTCTCGCTAGGCTTTACACAAGTAAATGGAGTGATGCTGAAAGCATCTGTTCGGGCTCTGAAGAACTACTTCCTTGACAACCAAGTTCAAGTGTTAGAAATTTTCGACAGGACCAAAACATGTTTAAAAGGTAGCTTCACCTTCACTGTTGTTACTCCATGTGTCCTGTGGCAGTCTGAGTACTGATAGGTTGAATATAATTGATACATACTCGTGACACTTCACATACTTCTACAAATTTTCTACACTCTTACATGATCTGCATGTCTTACATGATTAAAAATTTGTTTTTCCTCATGTATTTTAGCTTTATTATACATAAGAAATATGTGCTGCCACAACCTTCTGTTCCCTTTCTCCAGGACTACAGGCTCTACTGTACTGGAAATGTAAAACCAGCTGACAGTTCCTCACCCCTGGTCTAAAAATCCTATATTGTCTTGGCTGGACAGTTCAGTTACTCTTCAGAAAATTATTTATTGGCTTGAAGGAATTAGATTTGCCCATGCAATTGAACAAAGAAAGTTGTTTAAAAACACTACAAAAAAAAACAAACAAACCCTCTATTTACACAGAACATGTGTGCACACGAATGCCTGGTCCTCAGGGTGTCTGTCGGGCAGGCAGCTAGCTCTGCATTCTGCTGCTCCTCCTTTAACATGTCTGGGTGCAGCAGAAAGGTTGTTGGCTGCTTTGAGAAGGATGTGTCCCTGATTTGCTTATGAATTGTACAGTGTAACAGGAAATTCATTTCTTTCTCAAACTCTCCCAGATCAGTGACAGCACGGCCTTTATTTATTTTTTTCCTTTGGCAATTCAGGTTTTTTTTGTGCAGGCTAGTTTCAATGGTCAGACTGTGGTCATGTGGTCCAAAAAAACTAATATTACGTTATATTTTTTTATAAATGTTCACAATTATTGAGTTAATTCAAGAGTTGTGGTCAATGGCCAAGGATTTCCAATATCACTGACAGACCTGATACCCTGTATAAGATCATATTGCAAGATCAAGGACTACCTCAGTAAGCTAAATATTTTGGTGGTATTTATAGTAATGCATAATGCTAGATATTAAGGCAGAGATGAAGTAATACATCATTTTCCTTTTAAACACGCACTGTCTCTTAAAATCTAGCTAATTATACATTAATATAATTTAAATTAGTACTGGGTTTCTGTGTGTGTACGAGGGGGTCAGGACCTAATGGAAAATAATGTAAGCCGACATATGGTGTATTTGTGTTACTGGTTCAGTTAGAGACTGAAAATCAATGTCTGGTCCGTTACCGGTTTTAATCCGCCGACAGAGGGCGCACGGTGACGACAAATGTAGGTAACAATTTGTCTTAAATTATTCCCTCTAAGTTTAAAGATAATTTTGTCAAACGGTCAAGCGTAATAAATATATTTTTTTTAATTACGTCATGTTAAAAAAGAAGAAAAAAACACCTACTTTTCACACACATGCACTATAAGGTATAACACGTTTGGTGATAGGGTAATCGAGATGTCTATCATAAAACAACAAAATGTTTCAAGGATCACGAACATCATGGTAAAGTCTGGTCGAATTCCTTCGTAAAAATTACATTCTTACAGTAACTGACATTTGAACACTAACGTGCATTAACAAATGCTTTATTTTTGGCTGTTCACTTAAGGAATTTCGAGCGATGGCTGTTCTGTTCCGACATAAAATATTTCCCAGACAGTGGCCAGTTAACTTACTTCTGGTGCGCGGACTCCGAGAAACACTTTAAAATATATATTCGTCGTCGCTGAAAACTGTGGGGAAACTCGATGGGTGGCGTTAGCCGTCAAAGATTAAAAATAAATAAGACGGTCTAGCTGTCAGTTCCTGATTTGATGTTGAGAGCTGTGGCCTTGTGCTATATTTAAAATGCTTTTACATAGATCCATTTTATCACCTCGTTTTCAGATTAACATGAGAAACGCAAACTGCCTCAATGTTTCAATTAATTAATCTAGGCAGGTAGCCAACTCCAGCTGTTAGAAAGTCCTTTGTATCAATAAAGTAAATAACACGTTATTGAAGGTGATATCGTAATTGTCGTTTCTTAGATATGCATCTGTCATTTGCTAAGTTATTCCTTAATTGCTTTTGTCGTTGAAAACGGGAGAGTAACAAAAAACAATCGAAAGTTTTTTTTTTCTTCAGTTCATAATATTTATTTATACACTGTACATAAAACACGAAAGAATAAAATAGCTGTCCGTTTGTCTGTTGAATCCACATTACTTACAATGATACTGTATACAAAGCACACCCAGGTATTTGAAACATTGCACTAACAGCCATTAAAGTAGAAATATGTATGTGGGAAGTGGTTACACACTAGTTCAACAGAGTAAAACATTATCTTTACACACTTTTCAAATATGTGAAATAAAAATCTCTGAAAGCAGCAAGACAGCGCATTAGAATTATTTTGGATGTGTGACGTTATTACCTTCTTTTACTGATCTAGGCAAGCCTGTTTGTCTCCTGGTCTTTTCAATTTGTCACATTTCGCTATAAATAAATTAGGCCTAGCAAAGTCATTCACAAATCATTCCTTACTTGAAGGGGGAAAGTAAAACCACTTGCACTTTTGCCTCCAAAAAAGTCTTGTATCTGTGTACTGGGCAAATACCGTTTGCTCCATACCTGGTTAAATATCTAGAACCACTAATTATGGTTATGGTGTAGATTGAAGTCACCATGGAGGAAGTTGTGTTGATGACAAACATTCATATTAATATTCTTTTATATCCTGCTTAATTTGAATTTATATTACCCGTTAACAAAAGAAAATATTTTTTTAGCTTATATCCCAATAGGTACAATAGAAACATTTGAAAATTTTTATTTTTATTATTTTTTTTTTAATTTTTTACAAAAATTCTGTGTGGTGGTGTTAGGAGAGTAGTAAACATTGAGGCCTGCAGGGAATTGACAGGAAGGTGTTGAGCTGATGTTGTAAATTACACTTTTGTAAAGGCAGTCTGTCATCATGGGCCTTTCCATCTCCCAAAGAACGATGGGACAAGCGGGTCCCACTAACCTGACCAGGGAATATAAACCTTTGAAGTGAACCTCCTTCACAGCTGGAAGTACAGGGAGGTGAGTCATGAACCGTTTTAAAGAACCAATCATTTTTTAGAAAAATTAGGCTAAAAGATGAATGTTTTAATTAATGAATAAAACTTTGAAATTAACTGGAGGTGGTGGAAGAAACTGCAAAAGAAAAAGATGTTCTGGACAATGGTACATATTTCCAAAGTATTGGGGAAGGCCAGGAACCGGTCATTCTGCTATTCAGCCCCTGAGTGCAGGGTCCTGGAGCTGTAATGGCAGGCTGAAATCGTTTACTACATATAGAATTACTAGATTGGACAAAATCATTGTAAACAACAATGATGTTTATATGAACAGGACACCAATACTAGATTGGTATAGTCTTATGAATCTATGCTAGTGGCTGCTTTGATTAAATCTTCTAGAACGTCATGGTCCCCTACAATTCCATATTGGACAGAACTTGTAAATGCACAACAAAAGAATTTGGTGTCTCGTAATTCTATATGTATACCCATAAGTAACTTTTCCCCACAATATCAAACAACCTCAGATATTTCGCCTTGTTCTCATCTGACTGACGGGCTCTGGGAAGGACAAACAACTCCACTTCCCACAGTTCTCTCTTCACCCATTCCACGAGGTGTATCACACGATACTTTTGCCAGGTGTGGGGGAGAGTGGTGACAGGAGAAAGTGGGTAGTGGGAGATCATGATTAACTGATTGTCAATGCTGTGGTGGTGCTGCTATGGTGTGACTGGAATAATATTGCACTGAAGCACTGACAAATATATTGTTGGTCCATAAAATAACATTTATACAGTTCTTAAACAGAAAAGGCTACATCTTTTAAAATAATAAACCTGAAGGATCCATCACCTTATAATTCTACATAAATAAATACTTCTCAGCTGTATATTCCTACTTTTCAGGACATTTACATTATCTTTACACTATCTACACTATGTTGTTATTCTAAACCTCTTGCAAAGAGTTTGTGATTTAAGCTATTATTGTCGTCTGGCTATGTGCACATTAAGTGCCCTGTTAATATAAAGAACTAAATGGGAGGCTGTATCCGAAATTTCCAAATGTATGCTTTGATCATCATTTAAAGCCACGAGCATTGCTCGTCCAAGTGCATACGTTACTAACATTCCAGTATTCTGCATGGTCACAGATTGTAGCATAAATATAGATTACTATACAAGGCAAATAACTAGGATTTTCTTTTGGTTACCATAGGTGAATATGATAGAATTTATCGTTGAAACTGAACTCTTACCAAACAAAAACAAATCACTCTGCTCACATAATTTATTTATAACTTGCAAATTATGATTAAAAGTATCCACAATGCTACGCTCCATTCTATATAGAGCATGGCCCTTTAGGGTAAAAAGTTTGCCAGCTCTTCCATTTTTATACAAGCCTTGGTTACCAAAAACTATGCATAAAAAAAAAAATAAAAATAAAAAAGGTTTAAACTCCTGTACATTCAACAGGAAATGTTGGATTCAGCCTCATCCACTTCATATACACATCTACGAGCCTTAGTAATGTATCAGTCAAATCCTGCTAGGGAAGAAATACACAGGGACGCAGACATAACCTGAATAGGCAGTAAGTAAAAGCAGTCATGCACTACAAGATAACAATATGTAGCTACATGAAATGGTAACAATAGTCTCCACTATAAACTTAGTGCAAAAAACAATGAGGTTATACAGTTGAGCTTCTACAGCTTGATGAATACGTGTTTGGCCATTGTGTTCTTCTCCTTTTGGACTTATAATATAGTGTATTTCCCTGGTTTCTCCTGCAGGGCGTGTGGGAGTGACGATGAGGCAGGGCTCTTTATGGTTAAGCAACCAGAAGCAGCATCTTCTCAGAGCCAGACACCAACCCCTAATCCTTCTGACCATGCTGCCATTCCAGTCACCTCACTCACCTTCACACCACCTCAACTCCCAACACCCTACTCTTCCTCCTCAACAGGTGCAACTTCTAGCTCTCTCGTCTTCAACGGTTTTGGGGAGGCATGAGTCCATGGAAACAATGTCAATCCCTTCAGTTCTGCCAGAAAAAAAAAAATCTTGTTGGTTTCGAAGTCAAGATAAGTCTCAGTACGGAGAAGGAAGTGGCTATGGATTTCTCCAGCCAAATGGCACCTGCAGACTGAGGAATGGGGGTTGAAGAATGTAAGGTTGACATTCAACTGTAAACTGGCAGCCTCCACACTAATCCACTACATCTGGTGAGGGAGAGCTGCCATGACCACTTCAAACAACTGTTAGACACACTCCTCAGCCATCGTTGAGAGGTTCTTGGGAGGTATTGCATGTAGATTGCCAAGATAAAGGGATTGTTGCCTTATTACAGAAAGTAGGACAGTGTCATACATTATTTCTAAAGCAAACCTGTCTTGCTAACTACCCTAATCATTGGGTCTGGTCTGTCTGTTTACCATTTTCTCAAAAAAATGCTTTACAGAGATAAGGCCTCTGATGACCTTCAGGCCATGCTAAAACATAAGTACTATATTCTATATATGCGGGGATTCATTCGTTATTGCCTAATGCTACTCTAGAGCAAGGAAGGGGAGGTAAATCACTGTGGTGCGCTGCTCACAGCAAACAAAATCTCCAGCAGGACAGGGGTCAAAGAAGCCGGGTTGAAAGATCGCCTTTCCTGCTGTACAGACATGCCCTGCTGAGGAGGAGACACATTTACAGACGAAGTCTCGAAAAACCTGGATAAAGATTCAGATGTTCTCAACTGATGGGGCGAATCCCCCTCCCCCCACCCCCAAGTCGCTTACTCTCTCATATAACCATGTCTTGTGTGCATGTTTCATTTGAGGGTAGGAGATAGCGTCCGCCAACCCAAAGTTGTACTTAAGGCATGCGTTTTTTTTTTTTGTTTTTTTTTTGTTTTTTTTTTTATTAATATTTTTTCATCGCTTTTCCTTTCGTTACTCCGGAAACTTTGAATGTGTTGATGCTTTAAAGTTTTGCTTTTCTTACAGAAATGTTTGTAGCACCGTATGTTCTCAATGCCATCCTCCTCTTCTCCGCTACTGCTTTCCACCCCTGGTATTCAGATGTGAGGCAGCTGCCACAGGTTCCCTCCCGCTCACCACCTCTTCCTCTTCCTTCCTCCCTCCCTCCCTCCCTCCCGCCCACCCTTTTGACCAGGGGCCTACTTGGGGCTGAGGACCCCCAATTCCTGCTTGGTGCTGCCACTGCGGCCCCAACAGCTGGCTGCGATGCTCATGCTCCGCTGCCCGCGCTCTATGCGTTCCCGCTCACTGTCTGACTGGCTCTGTGTCCGCTCCGGCTTGCCGTGGGCACCCGTGGGCGAGCTGGGCGTCGGCTGCGAGGAAATGGTGCGCAGCAGGTGGTTACGCTTGCGCAGGAAGTCACTGTTGGCCCCCAGGCCAAAGCTGCCCTTGCGCAGGACAATGCGGGCGCTGCTGGTCTTGGCGGGCCGCGAGCGGTGGTTGTACTCCAGTTGGGAGAGATGAGCGGCATAGCCGTCGGTGATGAACTGTATGAGAAAGAATGGAAGTTTCTGATGAGTTTGTGGAAGTTTGGTTCTGACATGGCACAGCTAAATCCCTGCCCTGGAAACCACCTGAAGTCATACCTGACACTGATTCTGCATTTTCTTGGTGGGTCGCCCAACTATATAGATCTGAGATGGGGACAGTCCGATAGAGGAGTACACCGAGATGTCCTTTGTGGACCCATACCCAGCAAATATCTTCATATGAGACTGAGAAAGAAACACAATGTTCATCGTTATTGATATAAACTGCGACATCCAAAGGCCCCTTAGCCTCTTTACATACTGCTGTTGCCTGGTGCCGCCCTAACACCCTTGTCCCCTGAACCCAAATGCCATCACCCTCACCTCACAGATGAGTGTCTTGAGGAAGTTGGCCTTGTGCCTGAGGGGGTCGTGGACCAGCCCATCGCAGAAGGACACAATGCCGTGGGGGAAGTTGTGCTGTGAAAGCCATGCCACCACACGTTGCTTCTGCATGTCTGGCCTCCCTGTCACATAGATGATCAGATAGCCCAGGTCCTGCCAGTGCCTGAGAGAGAGAGGGAGAGAGAGGGAGAGAGGATGTGACTCATTTTGTGCGCAGATGCCTTCAGCTTGGAGCTGGGAAACTTCAATAGCAGTTTCATGGCAAATGCAGAGGGCAGAAATACTGACCACAAAAGAAACAAATGTGTGAGCAGATCCGTGACCGAAACCTCCGGTTAGATGTGAATCCCGTCTCTCCTCCTAATAGTCAGACAAAGTGGCGCGTCTTACCTAACGACGTCGACCGCCCCGGCGCGTACTTTGGGGTCGCTCCCCATGATGGACACACTGGCTGCAAAGGAGCCGTCAATGCTGAAAACCACAAACTCCGTCCCACGGGGCAGCACTGTAAGGTAGCTGTCAGCAAACGTGTGGTCACCCCTGAGAGACAAACACTGAAGGTAAACTGTCTGAAACTGACCTGATACCATCTGCCTCCACCAACCTTTCCTTATAAAAACAACAGTAAATGGTTCTGTCGCATTATGTTTCCATATTCTGGCACAAAAATTACTAAATTAATAATGTTACTGCAGGGGAGCAGAATTTATCATGCCCAGAAACTGGTGTAGAGAAAGAGACAGAGGTGGAGATGCACGGATGGAGT
Source organism: Hiodon alosoides (assembly GCA_025775065.1). Classification (NCBI taxonomy): domain Eukaryota; kingdom Metazoa; phylum Chordata; class Actinopteri; order Hiodontiformes; family Hiodontidae; genus Hiodon; species Hiodon alosoides. The sequence continues at coordinate 2,860 of JAOYSI010066392.1, read as the reverse complement.
ACACTTTTAATAAATAGCTGGACTAGGAAAACATCACAAAAGATAATGCTTTTTGTCCAAACGCACACCGCACACCGCACACCGCACACGTATGGCATTTTGATCACCAGTGTGGCTGCTTGGCCTGGCCTGACGTGAGGAGAAGGAAGATACAAAAGCCACACCCACCTGACCACCATCTTGACAGGGTATACCCCGATGCTCAGTCGCTTGCTGTCGGGAATTATATAGGAGATGCGGCCGCTGCTGTTTGTTAGCTCGGTGTCAAAGTACACCCACTCCCCTGAGGGAGGTTGGGTCATTATGTGGATGTCCACCTAGGGGAATGATACATTACCAACCAAAGTCCTACATTAAAGCATATATCGGCCAGTAACATTAGTAAGAGAAGATCTGCTTATTATTGAGCATTATCATTATCAACTTCTGGGAATTGACATTAGGGTGGTCTGTGTCAGTGCCAAGACATCCATCTAAATGTCCCCACTGGTGAAAGATGAAAAGGTCTGGTATTTTACATTAACAACATAAAATGTGACAGTCCCATACTGTGAAGGCCTGGCTCGGAATACATGCATTGATGTAGCAGAGCGATGTGGGTTTGCTCAGAACTACCTTCTCTCCAGTTAGGGTCACCATGTCCAGAGGGCCGTACATGAAGCGCCCGCTCACCAACTGCTGCCCGTCTTCAGTGAAAACTGCATCGTTCACCCGGTGGTTGGCAGTCACATTCTGTCCACAAGGAAACACGCAATAAGTTACAACTTTCCCTTCCTCCTGCATCTTTTCTCAATTTTTCTTAACCACTGGAAGTCTTCTCTGAGCCTGTGCCGCTCTCTAACACTCCGAGCCGATTGCCATCCGAGCTCTGCATTGGAGGTCCCGGGAACATTCGGGCCGTCATTCGGGAGTCTGTACGAGGGTGTAAGCGAAGCATAAAGGGCACAGAGAAACTCACCCTGATTTTTACATGGGTCCGTTTCCTCTGCCACTTCTCGCGCGGTTTAGAGGGGGTGAACTCCGACACCTCCTTGCCGTCCAGCTCCAGGATGCTGGAATTCTCATGCCTCATAACCTGACCAATTTGGAAAGTGGGGTTAGGTGTAACCAAGGAGAGGATAAGAGTATTAGGTATCCTACTAGGCAACAAAGGCTGCTAGTTTATGGACCAGGGACATACCAAGCGCCAGAATTTTGGTAGTAATTTCAAACGTAAGCAACGCAATATTGGATAGTTAGTTGAAAAGTATGTTCTGATCTCATGTTTGATTTTTTTGTAAAGGCCATGAAAATGCTGGATACTTTTACTGTTTTTTTTTTTGTTAGAAAGAATGGTTTTCGTATATGCCGTTAACAACAGAAAATAATAGCATATTTCTGATGTGTGAATTGAATATACTGGCTAGGAAGAGATTCTAACTCCAGTCTCCCAGTCCAAAGGCAGTAAAGTTACTGCACCACAAAATTGCAGATACCTCTCACAGAGGCTTTAGGACTGTCACAGTATTTTAAATAAGTTAAATATATCCATCTACAGAATCATTTGTTTTGATAATGCTTGATCACTAACAGTGATATGTTTTTTTAAGAAAAAACACATAAAATAGTTATTTGATGGTAGTTTCTTGCAGCAGATAAATATGCCAAAGATGTATGTTATAATGTCTTTTCTACGGCAGGAAAAACTGTAATAAAATATAACGGGTTTCTGCTTCTCATGCAAACATTATGGATGACCTTGCTAAGGTGCAAACGTAGAGTAAGCAGAGGTCGGTGTTTCACGTAAAGACCTGAAGGTGTGGCTGCTCACCTGTCGAAGCAGGAAGGACACCACATCAGTGGACTCCCAGTAAGAGGCATGGAAGAGATGGGGCAGAGCCACCGTAGGGAAAGCAGTGAGGGCATCGGGGCAGTACAGGGCAAAGTCTATGCGCTTGGTGCCCCACCAACGGGCGGCAACTGTGGAGAACACGGTGCACAGGTTACAGCCCTTCATCTTTATCATGTGAGACTGCTGTAGTGTAGAGGTCAAGATCTCAGAGGTTCAGTTTTTGTGGCTTATTGCTAGTGTTTATTCTCCTCTTTCGTTATTTTTTCCTGCATAAAAATCACCTTAAGCCGCAGCCACTAAAACTCTATAAATCTCTATTCTAATGCAGCTGGGAAAAATTTGCTACATTATTGGTTGCTACTGTTAATTAACACAAGGTATATGCAGGGAGGTGCTAGTACAGAAGAAATAAAATGGTGGAATCATACAGACCAGTGGTATCTAAGGGTTAGATTTACATCAATAGTTTGAGCATTTGAGAAAAAAGTAGCACATCCTGCTACACGGGATGCTGTTTGTAGAATCTAAAAAAAGTAGTAAAATGTTCAGAAAGCACTGCAGAAATGAGGATGATCACTTCTCTTATCCTCCAGTGCAGATCATACCAGCAAGAAAAACAAATGGGCTGGGAATGGCTTTACTGTGGAGCTCCTAACCTGGGTTAGAATGGGAATGCTCAGGGTGATGAGAGACTGGGAATGGCTTTACTGTGGAGCTCCTAACCTGGGTTAGAATGGGAATGCTCAGGGTGATGAGATGCTGGGAATGGCTTTACTGTGGAGCTCCTAACCTGGGTTAGAATGGGAATGCTCAGGGTGATGAGATGCTGGGAATGGCTTTACTGTGGAGCTCCTAACCTGGGTTAGAATGGGAATGCTCAGGAGATGAGAAGCTGGGAATGGCTTTACTGTGGAGCTCCTAACCTGGGTTAGAATGGGAATGCTCAGGAGATGAGAGGCTGGGAATGGCTTTACTGTGGAGCTCCTAACCTGGGTTAGAATGGGAATGCTCAGGGTGATGAGAGGCTGG
>JAOYSI010066381.1:0-12841 GCA_025775065.1 Hiodon alosoides | reverse complement strand
TAGCTTTACAGATTTAGCGCAGACCCAGATTTAGCTTTACAGATTTAGCTTTACAGATTTAGTGCAGACCCAGATTTTGCTTTACAGATTTAGCTTTACAGATTTAGCTTTACAGATTTAGTGCAGACCCAGATTTTGCTTTACTAAGCAGAGCTGACTAATGGCTGTTGTATGTTGCCCCTTTATTGATTCCCTTAGCAAACAATTAACACTGAATTAACTTTTCTACGTGGAAAGTTAATTACAAATACGAATGCAGAAACAACTCATTTAGAGCAGGCCTTTTTTAAAGTGCTACAAGCTCACTGGTTGCAACTGGGGTTTCAGGACTCGACAGATGATCAAACAAACAAACAAACAAACTAGTCCTAATTGACGCTGCCCTTTCGCTGCCTCCCTGCTTGTTCTAGGTGACGGTGGCTTTCAGACCTCAGCCCCCGGCATCCCTGGACAGGAAGCTGTCATTGGTACCAAGAACCTCAGCCCAAAGCACTCTGGGAAGAAGCTGACCAACCAAGCAGTCCACAGGGCATGGAAAGAGTGCTATCTGAACCAATCTCAGCGCAAGTAAGTGGTCCAGGGTCCCCAGGGGCCTTTTCGGCGTGTCGTGTGTGGGGCGGCGCCCTGGAGAGCATCGCGGGCGGCTGTGTGCGTGACGCTCCTTTGGCTTGCAGGCGCAGTCCATCCAACGCCACGACGCCTGAAGAGGAGGTGCAGAACGGGGCGGCAGTTTGGGAGTTTTTCAAGCCCAGCGATAGGCCACCGTGCAGCTGCTCAAGGTATGCGCACTACCAATGCCTTGCCCGTGGTCAGTGCCAGAAGGTTTAAGTACAGGCTGCCATGCATATAACTGAATCTAAGGCACGTGTTCAAAAAGGAGGGCCTGCAATCTATCAGCCTTCAGCGTTCTATTTAATTTCTGCATCTTCTCGAGGTCAAGTACGGGGTTTGATTACATCCAATCAAATGAGGCTTTAATTAAGGCAGGGTAACAGAGAGCTCGGCTGGAATTGAAATGAACCACCTTCATCCCGAGCCGCACCGCCCCGGATCGTTAGGAAGATAAAGCTTCAGGATGTGTTCAGGGCATCTGGAGCGCTGGGGAGGAATAGCGTCAGCTTGTTCTGTCTCCACTGACTGTCGATCCTCTCCATCTTCCTCCTGTTGAAGGTTAAAGCAGCAGCAGCCAAAGCAGCGGCAGGCCAACGGAACAGCTGCCGGCCTCCAGACGGGAGCTAATCGCACGCCCCAAGCCACCTCCTCCCTGCCCCCCCCGGCCCTGCCCAAGCACAAGGCCTCCGACAAGCCGGAGAAGCCGGACAAGCAGCCCAAGAGGGCGGCGGTCATGCCCTTCCACCACCGACTGCCGGCGGACAAGGAGGCCTGCACAGAGCTGGATCCTGCTGGGGGCCACCGGATGGCGCTGGCGGCCCTGGACGCCCCTCTGGATCCCCCGCCCAGCTGCAAGTGCCCCAAGTCCCTCCCTGAGGACGGGAAGGCCCCTGAGGCCCTGCTCCACTCCCCTGTCTCGCCCCTGCCCCCCACCCTCAGCCCGCAGCCCCGGACTCGAGACCCCGAAGCAGCAGATCCCCCCGAGTGCCCGTCCTACTGCACGGGGGCCGCCCCAGGGCCCAGGCTGCTGGAGCTGAGTGAGACGGCGCTCTATACGGCGCCGCTTGGACGCAGGCTGTCCGGGGGCAGCTGGTGGAAGGGCTACAAGACCCCCGTAGCTGGAAACTCAGAGTACCGACCTCCAGAGCTGCCCTGCGACAGAGTGGAGAGTAAGCCTGATACTGCCACAGAGGGGTCTGCCCTGAAGAGGTAAGTAAGAGACATTCATTGCATCAGTACCGGCTTCTGACATAAACAATACAGACATGCTCTTAGGACTCCATTGCCTATTTATTATATAACAGCTTTATGTCATCTGTTTATGAAAACTGTAACTGTGCTGTATTAATATATTTATGGGACTAGTGGTCCGGGTGGGAGTATAGGGGAGTTAAACACACACACACAAAAGCTCCTCCCTCCACAGAGTCACACTCACGCACACATACGCGCACACAAGCACACGCACACGCATGTACACACACACACACAAAAGCTCCTCCCTCCACTCCCCCCACTGAGTCACACACACACGCACACACGCAAACGCACACGCACACGCACGCGCACGTACACACACACACAAAAGCTCCTCCCTCCACTCCCCCCACAAAGTCACACTCACGCACACATACGCACACACACACACACACACACACGCACGTACACACACACACACAAAATCTCCTTCTCTGTCGCTAAGGCACCATATTCCTGAACTGACGCCTGATTTCCTGTTGCCAGACTGTTCACGCAGGCCCACAGGCACTTCAAGATTTCTGAGGAGCGGGTGAGGAAACACGCCCGCTCCCTGTGTCTTCTGCAGCAGCCTGGAGCTGAGGGCCTGGGGGAACCCAAGGAGGACCCCTACGCTTTCAAGGATGGTGACGTGGAGTACAACTTCCCCAGCTGTAAGAGACAGAAAGGCCCGGAGCAGGATCCCAACCGGAAGGTAATGGGAATGAGACCATGGACACTTCCTGTCACATGCCCCTGCAGAATAATGCTAATGAAGCAGTTCATTATTTATATTCAAGAGTGTCTCTTCAAAACAGTGCCCTCTTTTTTTAAACAGAAAGAAAAAAAGTAGCACACAGCTGCTCCTTTAAACTCATTTTCATACACTTGAACTGTGGCTGTATAAGTTTGTTTGAACATTTGTTTGATATTTATAATAGTGGCCTGCTTGCTTTATTGAGAAATTTTAAGCCAAAGCACAGGGGCTTTAAAATCCATTTTTTGATAGCCATCAAGATGATAGAAGATGATGGAAATGATTTCAGACGATCACATTTACTCAGAAATGAAAGACCTGTCTCAGAAAACGCCGTGTGACACCCTTTTTCCCCCTTGCTTAGGGAGAAGAGGGGGCAGGCAATGGAGCAGTGCCTGACGGGACGGACGCCATGTCCATTTTCATTTCAGCTCCCAAATCCGGTAAGCTTGCTGGATGGTCTGGTTTCCTGCCAGCCTAGGGAGTTTTTCCTTGCCACTGTTGCCACTGGTATGCTTTTTGGGGGTCAGGCCTGGGACATATTGTATTTCTCTGTATGTAAAGCGTCTTTGTGACATAGAAACATGTGAAAAGCGCTTTATAAAAATAAATAAATTGATTGATTGTGAACGGGGCTGTTTGCGTTGTGTTTGTCCATTCTGGGATGCTTTTCCGCCAACGCTGGTTTGTCCCGTAGACTACCCGGCGCAGGGAGACGCAGCGGCCAAAGCCAACCCACCCCTGACCAGGGAAACGGACCTGGTGGTCCGCATCACCGACCTGGAGAACATCTTCGACAACTCAGACGAGGATGATCTGGAGGCGAGTTCAGCCCACGGCCGGGAGCTTCCTGGGTTTGGGTGGTCATTGCGTGGGCGCTACCCAAGAACTGCAATGATGCGACCGTTTTAGCTGCCCTTTCTAGTTTCTAAGCGTACTTCTTGTGAGGACATTTCTGGCAAGCCTCGACCCTCCATGACCGAGAAAACGCTGCAGCGCTCCCCTTCGAGTTGCGGTTTATCCATCCTTTACTGACATTTAAGAAAGTTTAACGCCGAGCACAATCCATTTAGCCCAACCTAAACTTTTCATTTGCTCGTAATCTGAAGTCAATCTATGACCACATTGAGTTTGGTCCCTCACTCACTACTATAAAAATGAGCAATCACTCATAAAAACAAAACTTAATTTTCCATAACTGTCACCAGAATTTAATGTTTTCTATTATCTATCCAGAACGTGTACCCCAATCATCCTCCATCCAAGGCCCCCGTTGCCGGAGTTGAAGATCGGCCTGTGGGAAAGGATGGGCGAGGGGCAGCCCCGTACCCCTCGAGTGAGTCCGCCCATGGAGCCTGACAGCAGGAGCATGCACTCTCTGGCGTACCATGTGACGGAGCTCTGAATAACTGGGCACTTATTTTTTTAATCTCCCTCTCTCCTCTCAGCAATCGCAGACCTGCAGCGCATGTTCCCCACGCCCCCTTCCCTTGAGCAGCACCCCGCCTTCTCCCCCATCATGATCTATCGAGACACCCCCAGCCAGGAGCCCCCCGCTCCCACCGCGGGCTCAGACCACCCCCTGGGCCCCATGAATAACACCCAGCTGGCAGAGTTCAGGATGGAGGTGGAGGAGAGCATGGCCAGCCCCAAACTGGAGGACATCAAGGTGAGATAACACCCCACATGGGCGCACAACTGCTCGCACGTGGAGTTTCTGGTGTTTAGTCCATGGAAGAATTCAATTTAAGTCAAGGGCTCAGGTGAAATTATAGCCAGTCCTGCCCCTCAGAGCTGGGTAGTTATGCTAGAGTAGTTATGTAACAAAATCCACGGTCATTTTCTCTATGTTTTGTTGTAGTCTTCAATTCACGGTCCAGGAACCCAACTACCAGATTATTGTTGAGTTCTTTATATATTAATGTAATAAATGTATTGAGTTTTTTGGAAAACATCCAGCCTAAATACTAATCCTAGAACTGTTTGTGTTTGTTTAGACCTCTTAAACTAGCGTATGCTTTAAATCTTAATCTAAAGCTTCCCAAGTTGTTTTGGAGGTATTCCTGATGTTGTTTTTAGAACACACAACCTTACGCGGTTCACTCTCTTTGCTTCTCGTACCCCCACAGGACTTCTCGTTTGTGTACCGAATCTCCACTGTCCAGCCTCAGGTGGGCTGCTCCTTGTTCGCTCCCCTCCGGACCCTCCCTAGTCAGTGCCTGCCGTCCCTCAGGGTCCCAGACAACTGCTACTACCGCCCCTCCTGGGCCATGCCTCCCAAGATGGAGCACCTGCCACAGGTCCCCTACATCCGAGACGGATACGCGTGAGTGTCTCTGACAGAAGGCCCGGGTGGCCTGCCGCGTATTTGGGTCGGTTAGCCTGGGGGTTTGGATGTTTCCCTGCTGCGAGATGGCAAGACGGGGAACTTGTTCTCTAAGAAGCCTGTTAATGCCCCGGGGGGCAGGGATCCCCTGGGTCATTGTCGCAAGGTATTGTGGTATCTGCCGATGCCTTAATCTGAAAAGGTACAGCAGAACAGTGTGCTAAAGTAAAGCAGGCTTAATAAGCACAAACTCAAAAACACGCATTTCTTCATAACGTAACTACGGCATTTTTGGACGTCGCACTGGATAGGAGCGTCTGCTAAATGACTAAAATGTAAACTGTAAATAACACAGGCTAGAATACTGTAGATATATCATACCCTGCATGTGGATACTGTGATTATTATTAGAGACAGTACAAATTCAGATTTTGTATTTTAAAAGGTAGAGCCAACAAAGGTAAATCTTGTCAGCCAGACAGCTTCTGTTTACTCTGCATGAATTAATGTATCATTAATCAGGAGATTGACACCTCCTTTACTTCAGTAGTGTGTGAAATTGTCTCAGAAAGTGGGATCATTAGAGGAGCACATTTGCATGCAATTGTGATAAAAAATGTAAGTAAACATAAAAAAAAAAAAAAACATTAACAAAAGCAGAAATACAATAAATCATAAAAATTAAGCAGGCTTTATTTCATGGTAAAGACGTCAATTGGTTTGAATAAGAATAAAGCAAGAGGGAATCTTGGAAACACTTGGAAATTTGTTTGAATAATATAGTTCCGTGGAAGATCTGAGGATCGTCCATTTTACGCTAGAAGGGCAGTTATGATGACTTGACCGCGTGTGACCGCGTGTGACCGTGTCCTCCTTCCAGCAACGTGCCCAGCGTCAGCAGTCTGCTGGACCAGGACTACGCCCAGATGAGCGCCAGCGCCGCCTCCATGAGCAACGCCGGCGGAGTGCTGCCGTCCCCCGCCACGCCCCGCTTCTCTGTTCCCACCCCTAGGACTCCGCGAACCCCCAGGGGGGTGGGCGCGGCCAGCGGCCAGGGCTCGGTGAAGCAGGAGGGCACGGAGCTGAGCTCGCCGGCCTCCACGCCCTCCACCAGCCGGCCGCTGAGTTCGGTGGAGCCGGCGGTTTCCCCAGCCCTCCCCGAGGCCCACAGCCTCTACGCCACGCTGCTGCTCTCCGACTCGGTGCTCAACATCTTCAAGGACCGCAACTTCGACAGCTGCTGCCTCTGTGCCTGCAACAGCAACGTGAAGGGCGCCGACGTGGGCCTGTACATCCCCGACTCCTCGCGGGAAGACCAGTACCGCTGCACGTGCGGCTTCAGCGCCATCGTCAACCGCCGGCTGGCCCACGGAACCGGCCTCTTCCTGGAGGACGAGCTGGACATCTTCGGCCGGGGCTCTGAGCTGGGCCGGGCGGCCGAGCGAAGGCTGGCCCTGTGCCGGAGGACCCCCCCTGTCGGGGATCTCGCCGCCCAGCGTCCTCAGGACGCCCCACCCGCCCTGCTGGTGCTCCTCCAGGAGCAGTGCTCCCGGCCCATCCCCTCCCTGGCCTCCCTTCACCTGCCCCCGGCCGGCTCGGGGCGCGCCCAGAAGGAGCCGCTGCTGCAGAGCTGGGCGGCCGACAAACTGTGGGCTGACAGCAGCGATTCGTGCGTGGAGTGCTACAACGCCCTGGTGCAGGGTCAGCAGTACGTGGACAACCCGGCCGGGGGCAAGGTGGATCCAGCCATCGTGAGGAGCAGCTGCCTGCACACCTGGCCTCACACCAGTGGTAAGGCTGACCGCGATCATAAAATTACTCAGATTGATTAAGTCGATAATTAGTGGCACAGTCTATTTAGCCGCCTTCGTCTGTTCCAACCTGCTGGGTTGTGGATCTCGAAAGCCACGATGGCCCAACGTATCAGAACCTTCAATGATTAAGCTTAGCAGTTAAATTGATATTGCTTTGATTGAATTAATTCCAACCTGTGCTGGAATTTAGGGAGCTATACTGTGACAAGGCACATGCAGTTACCTCTATCACTGGTGTGCAGATAAGCAATCATCAGCAGGGGCGAATTTGTTATTGTGTCCATTTTATGTTTTATGTTTTCCAATCAGGGGGTTTAGGGGGCAAGTTTAAAAACATGTCTCACCAAATGTCCTGATGCTTGGGTATTATACTCCTCTCAGATGACCCAAACGTTAGATTTTTCCCTATGAACGTACCTCACACACCTCACCTACCGTTGACCCCATGTGTCTCCACAGTGTTGGACATCAGCAGGTTGTCCTCCCAGGATGTGGTGCGCACACTGCTCTCCCTGCAGCCCTTCCTACAGGATGCCATCCAGAAGAAGCGGACGGGTCGGACCTGGGAGAACATCCAGCACGTGCAGGGACCGCTCACCTGGCAGCAGTTCCACAAGATGGCCGGCCGTGGCTCCTACGGTGAGCCCCCAAGGACATTCTTCCCTTTGTTTCCTTTTTCTCCAAACTTAAAGAAACAAGTTTACCAAAACCAAAACTGAATTGGTTCTTCCTTCCTCTCTGTCTGCCTCGCCATCAGGTTCCGAGGAGTCCCCAGAGCCTCTGCCCATCCCCACCCTGTTGCTGGGCTACGACCGTGACTTCCTGGCCTTGTCTCCGCTCGCCCTGCCCTTCTGGGAGAAGTTACTGCTGGAGCCGTACGGGGGTCAGCGAGACGTGGCCTTCCTGGTCCTCTGTCCCGACAGCGAGCCTGTCCTTGCTGGGGCCGGTGCCTTCTTCAGGGAGCTCAGTGCCGTTTATGAGGTAAAGGTTCGCCACACCACTGGACCATCCTGCTAACGCGTAAAGGTGGTCCCTGGTAGCTGTTGTTATGATGTTTCCTGACTTACCAATCAACCTGACAGATTGGTCAACGAAAACGGGTGTTTGGCATGTTGATGTATTTGACGGCATGAAAATACCCTTTTCTTCATTGCATTAATAAAATTATGTCGGTGATATTCCCCTCCATTTGTCACTCTGCTATACCACATTCTATATTTACATTCCAGAACATTGTAACTGATACAAAGTTAACCACTGTTAAAAAAAATCTTCAAAAAGAGATCTTTAATTCCTATTGTGTATAAACCAGGGATCCTTTGCCCTAATCTCTCCATCATTCAGACCTGCCGACTGGGGAAGCACCGGCCCCTGGCCAAGGTCTCCCGGGACGGCATTGTTCGGGTGGGTGCCGTAGACCCCCAGAACCTGGCAGAGGAGCTGGTTGACCAGTGGTTCACTGAACCCTGGACCAGACAGTGCCAGGAGGGCAACATTGCCAAGCTGAAGCTCTACGCTTACTCCTGCCGACAGCAGTTAGGTAAGCCCAAGCGTTTCCCAACCACCTCTCACCTCTCTTCTTGTCACTTCCAGGACTTTTTTCACTCTGTGTGTCTGATTATCCCACTTTCTCCCACAAATCCACACGTAAGGTGGCACCCACGTAATCACATCTGGGCACAAAGCATGCAGAGGGAGAATCCAGCCTATCTGGATCACGCACCAAACCCTGTTTTTGTCCGCTCTCCTGCAGCCCCGCAGTTGGCTAGCCTCTCCGTGGACAGCAGCCTGCTCCTGCCCCCTAAACCTCAGTCTCCCCCAGCCTCTGCTTCCGCCGGTCAGCCTCCATCTGTGTCTGGGGCTCCTGACGGAGGTGCTGCACCCACTGCCGCAGATAGCACCCCGACGCTGGCAGTACCAATGCCAGGTCAGCCGGGTGGGATGGAGGCAACACAGGGGGCTGCCGTGGAAAACAAAGGTACCCAGAATGCGACATCGCCCCCTGTTGTGCCAACAGACAACTCAGAGAGGTAAGGGTAGAGTCTATTCAACAGAGAATTTTATTCCAACAGTAATACAAACTACCGTGAGATGGTTTTGACCTAGTAACCCTGCTTAAAAAAAAGTTAATCTTTGCGATAGTTCCCTCCATTGACCTGCTTCATGTAATTTGACCAACTCTTCTAGATCTGGGTTGATGTAAATAAAAAATGTCGTGGAACCTTCCAGGTGAAATATATGCTGATGTCTGAGGAATTGCCGTTGCTGTAATGATACGGAGCTGCGGCCTTGCTGCCAACATGGTCCCCCCTCTCTTCCCCCAGCTCTTCGGAGAGGGAGCGCATCGGCGTCCCCACCCTGGCTGACTCAGCGGAAAGTCGCGCACACCCGCCGGCGATCGTGCTGTACGTGATCGACCCTTTTCTGCGCCCGGATGGCGGGCTGGAGGGCGAGGAGGCGGAGCACGACGGCCTCTGGCTGCTGGGCCTGCTGAGATGCTACACAGATATGCTTCAAACCCTGCCCGAGGCCCTGCGGTCAGCGCTGGTCCTGCAGGTACGGCCATTAGCCCATCCCACCAGATCGGCCTTGACAGGCGAATCCTAAATCATTGACCCGCCTGGATGAGTCGAGTGTAATCCTATTACTAACCCCGTTAGGGTCCCCCGGGAGAAAACTTTCATTCAGTTTCGGCGCAGCGCCGGGTGCGGCTCTCTTGAACGGAGTAGTGAACTGTGGTTTAGACAAACTGTTCTACAAACTAAAGTATAAAGCTCTGAACCGAACCGGACGTTCATAAATATGTCCGTGAGCGGTTTGTGCGATATGTTTAATATTGTTCTCAAAGTAGAGCGCTATGAGCCAACGCGGTAGTTAACGTTTCTCACCACTCGCACTCCCGCGGTCCCTGCTGCACACCTGACCTGACACACGTGTTTCGCTCTGGGCCAGGTGGTTCCCTGTCAGTACCTGCTGCAGCCGGCCAGCGGAGAGAGCCCCCTGTACCTGCAGCACCTCCGCTCGCTGGCCTTCTCCGCGTACTCCCAGTGCAGACGCCTGCCGCCTGCGCAGACGCATATAAAGTCCCTGACGGGGTTTGGGCCCGCCTCTACCTTGGACTCGGTCCTCAGGGACCCAGAGGTGGGTTCGGGTCACACACACGCACACAAAAACACACAAACGCACCATCAGACTTTTTTTCCTTAATACGTCGGTGGAGCAAAGCACCGACTGATATAGCCCCGATATATCAGAATCACTGTTCTTTGACCTCAGATACAGGCCTATAGATCGCTTGCAATAAGGTATTTCAAAGAGACCGGGCTACAATGTAAAAAAAAAAAAGTTAAAAAATGAGCTGGTCTGGTCTCTGGAAGCGGACGTAAACCTTGATATAGCAAAAGGCTAATCCTCTGTTCGCGTCTGTTTCTATCTCCCCTCCCGGACAGCACCCCAGTCCTCTGCAGCTCTATTCTCCGCCCTTCATCCTGGGCCCGACGCGCAGCAAGCAGGCGGAGCCGGGCGAGGTGTGGGCCGAGGCGGCGCCCCGCTACAGCGTTCTCTTTGTGGGCTACTGTCTTTCCCATGACCAGCGCTGGATTCTGGTGTCCTGCACCGACCAGAAGGGGGAGCTGCTGGAGACCTGTGTAATCAACATTGACATGCCCAACAGGTACAGTGCTGTGGGGAGATTCAAGAGAGTCAAGCGCTAACCGATCGAAACGAACAAAACAAAAAGCACCTCGTGTGCCAAATCAAACAGATCCGGCTAACTGAATTGTAGTTTTGTTTGAGCAGTAGCTTGAAGTAAATAGCCTACCTATGCCAGAGAATAATATAGCTATTTAATCAAAGTTGTGAACATCAATAGACACCCAGCAAACTACATATCATCAAGTTTTTTCTCTTTCTGTACCAATCAGGGCAAGGAGGACTAAGGTTTCACCACGGAAGGTAGGGCTGCAGAAGCTGTGGGAGTGGTGTGTTGGAATCATCCAGATGACCTCAATGCCATGGAGGATTGTGATTGGCCGGCTAGGGCGCCTGGGTCATGGAGAACTGAAGGGTACTGCATATTTCTATTTGATAGTTCTGTTTGTCTTAATGCCTCAGCCTTGGTGCACACCTAAACCCTTTTTTTTTTCAATCAATGCAATACAACAGTATCTGGCGCAGGTTATTTAGCTATTTAGTGCCATTTGTCCCCAGTAAAGGAAAGCATGTTTCTCACCAACTTAATCAAGCCTTTATCAGCTAATTTCGTGCTTTTTAAAAATCAGTTTAAATAGCAGTTTATTTACAAGAACAAGTTAAAGTTGGACTACAGTCACCTGTGTTTTCCTGACGTGCACGGATCTTTCCGTGCTGTGTTGTGTTCTGAAGTCGGTATTGTGCTATGTGACTGAATTAGGAGTTCTTCAAGGAAGCACTCGACCATTGTGAATTTATTAGAGGCATCCTCTCAATGAAGCGGCCGCGTGGAAGAACACCAGTGAATAGTTTTTTGGAAGGTGTTCACAGGCTTGTTAGTGACGTATTACGGAGCCATTTTAAATTGCTGGAGTGTGCAAGCGGACAGGTCTTGAATGTAGACCTTTACATTTGTTTTTATTTGTTTTAATGAGTTTTCTCATTTGCCCCTGAAACTGCCAGTGAACTAGTAGCTTTATCAGGGCTTTAGTAATTAAAAATAGAGTTTAGATATATTTTATATTTTTAAATGTATTTTCACCAACCATCATCATTTAAATACATTTTTTTTCTGCTACCGAGAAGATTCAGCATTCAGAATTGTATTTGGCAGTTCTGAGCTGAGCTGAGACTGGCACTTTTCAAACTGAAGTAATATTTGGTAACTATGTGCTCGAGTATTGCTCAAGTAAAACGCGGTGTCCTGTTTTTTATGACATTTTTTAAGGGCCAATTTGGGTTGAGCCAAAGTCCATTTTTATTTCTTTGTTTTCATTCCAGAATATTTAGTCACAAAAACAAAGCCAACGTGCAATTCTTTGAATATGTTATTGATCAAAATTATTTAAAACAGAAGAAATAAATCTTCCGTAACAAATAAAAGAGGGAATGCGGTTATTTTTTGTCGGGGCAATGCTTCAACTCAGTTTGTATTCTAAACACAATGCTTAATTAGAATGACTATGACGCACTTATTCAGTGTTTCCATTCATGGGAAGTTTTTCCTCCACGTGTGTTTGAATGAACTTTTTTTTTATTTTGACACACTGCCAGGAAAATCTGTGTCTGACCTCCCTCTAAAGAAACACAAATGTTGGTGACTCAAAAGTAATTGGCCAGAAGTTTGAAGTATTGTCTTTTTTGTAAGAGCCATCTACTTACTATGTTTTGATACATTGAGTCAAACGCTTTTGAATTTCGTGCTTAAATGGAATATTACTGCTACATAATAATGGTAAGGTAAAGCATGGATGAACGCTTTGTAGAAAATCCTTTGGTGTAAAACGCGAATATCTCTTTCTAGTGAATAAATCCTTTGTGAAAAGCCCGCACTCCATAGAAACAGGAAGTGTCTCTCCCCTCTCCAGATTGGAGCATGCTCCTAGGGGAACGCTCCCTCCAGGCGCAGAGCCGGCAGCTTCGAGAGGCGTGCTGGATGTGTGGGATATCAGCGGGTGACTCTCCCTCGATCCTCAGCGCCTGCTTGGTGGCCATGGAGCCGCAGGGCTCTTTCGTGGTGATGCCGGGTAGGTTGTTTTGTTGGCGCTGGCTGAGCCTCATCGCGGCATCTGCCGCCCAGTCGCCGTGCTTACAGTTTTAAATCAGTCTGCAGTTATGGTGGATAACACTGACCCGTGTGTGCTGTGTGTGTGTGTGTATGTGCTGTGTGTGTGTGTGTGTGTGTGTGTCTGTGTGTGTGTGTGTGTGTGTGTGTGTGCGTGTGTGTGTGCTGTGTGTCTGTGTGTGTGTGTGTGTATGTGCTGTGTGTTTGTGTGTATGTGCTGTGTGTGTGTGTGTTTGTATGTGTGTGTGTGTGTGTGTGTGTGTATGTGCTGTGTGTGTGAGTGTATGTGCTGTGTGTTTGTGTGTATGTGCTGTGTGTGTGTATGTGATGTGTGTGTGTGT
>JAOYSI010066370.1:9440-22946 GCA_025775065.1 Hiodon alosoides | reverse complement strand
GTGTGTGTGTGTGTGTGTGTGTGTGTGTGTGTGTGTGTGTGTGAAGTTGCCTTGTTGGCCTTGGGTTAGTGCTCTTAATGAAACTTAATGAAATATGCTGTATTGTTGGTAAAACATCAATTCATCATTTAAAAGCACTTAAATAAGTTATTATATAATTAACAATAAAATCGGGTTTTGTTTTGCTTAAACATGGTTTTGAGTTTATTTTTAATTTTTGATTTGTGTTTCAGAGGCAGCATAGGGTTTAATATAATTTATTGCACATTTATAAGGATGTACGCATCATTGTATTTTGAGAAAAAAAAGGTGTGCCTTGGGACAAAATAATTTGAGAACCACTGCAGTAGAGTATTTGATTTCAGAGTATTACTTATTCCAACATACAGGCCAGGGCCATATACACTGTATGGACAAAAGTATTAGGACACCTACACATTACACCTATAGGAGCTTTTATGACCCCATTCTAAATCCATAGGTATTAATATCGATTTGGTCCCCCCTTTGTAGCTATAACAGCTTCCACTCTTCTGGGAAGACTTTCTACAAGATTTTGGAGTGTGTCTGTTGGAATTTTTGCCCATTCTTCCAGAAGAGCATTTGTGAGGTCAGACACTGATGTTGGACAAGAGGGCCTGGCTCGCAATCTCCGTTCTAGTTCATCCCAAGGTGTTCGATAGGGTTGAGGTCAGGGCTCTGTGTGGGCCAGTCAAGTTCTTCCACACCAAAACTCATCCAACCATGCCTTTATGGACCTTGCTTTGTGCACTGGGGCACAGTCATGGTGGAACAGAAAAGGGCCTTCCCCAAACTGTTTCTACAAAGTTGGAAGCATAGAATTTTCCAAAATGTCTTAGTAAGCTGAGGCATTAACATTTCCCTTCAGTGGAACTATGGGGCCTAGGCCAACCACAGAAAAACAACCCCATAGCACTATCCATCCTACACCAAACTTTGCAGTTGGCACAATGCAGTCAGGCAGGAAATGTTCTCCTGGCATTCGCCAAACCCAGACTCGTCCAACAGACTGCGGATACAGAAGCGTGATTCGTCACTCCACAGAACACGTTTCCACTGCTCCAGACTCCAGTGGCGGCATGCTTTACAGCACTCCATCCGACGCTTGGCAATGTGCTTGGTGATGTAAGGCTTGCATACAGCTGCTCGACCATGGAAACCCATGCCATGAAGTTCCCGGCGCACAGTATTTGTGCTGATGTTAATGCCAGAGGAGGAACTCTGCAGTTATTGAGTCAGCAGAGCGTTGGCGACTTTACGCACTATGCACCTCAGCACTCGGTGACCCCACTCTGTAACTTTACATGGTCTGCCACTTCGTGGCTGAGTTGCTGTGGTTCCTAAACGCTTCCACTTTGCAATAATACCACATACAGCTGATCTTGGAATATCTAGGAGGGAAGAAATTTCACGAAATGACTTGTTGCAACGTTGGTATCCTATTACAGTACCACGCTTGAATTCAGTGAGCTCTTTAGGACAACCCATTCTTTCACAAATGTTTGTAAAGGCAGGCTGCATGGGTAGGTGCTGTGGCATACACCATATACACCTGTGGCAATGGGACAAAAATGAAACACCTGAATTAAATGATTAAGAGGTTTGGCCTAATACTTTTGTCCATATAATGTGTATATATATATATACCCATGTATAGGAGCTCCAAATTCTCTTGCTGCTCTCTCTTCTAAAAACTGGGGGAGGGGACCCTTAGATGGGCATTGTCCGGAAATTGAACTCAATTAAATTTAATCTTTTAGCCCCTTAATATACAGAGGTCATCGTTTTGTTATTGCTGCCACATTGCATCATGTGCACATTCCCCTTTTATTACTTATATCCTTGGGTTTTTTTATTTTTATATCCTGAGGCATTAGGATCGCTGCGGTATATTTGTTTTTATGTCCATCATTTCCTGTCATGTGCTCCGGTTAATTTAGATTGTTTTGCTGAAATCACCCCCCCCCGGCACAAAAATCTCTGTTTCACTCCAGTCATGAGTCTGATGACAAACCTCTCGGCTCAGCAGAAATCAAGGGCTCTTGTTGGTTTGGTCTGATTTCTCTGTCCCTGAAAAATCTGCCTACTTCAGAGGATGCGGCGCTTAATACCAGATGCATTCAGCACATCCACATTCAGGATCTGACACCTGCGTGTGCACGTCGTCTTTTATCATGGGCATTTTTGTTTTCAGTTCTTTGAAACGGTCGGCTCCTCTGTTTGCCGACGTGCCATTTTGGCATTTTTGAGGGAAAGCTTTTTGGACTTTACTTTAACTGCACGTCCTACCTGCTCATGGGTAGCCTTGGAGCGACCTGTCAGCCAGTATCTTATATTTGAATGTTCTATCCTTTCTGATGTCTGTATTGCAGTATCATTTAGAATGTTCTCCCGCTCTCCTTGCCACATCCCAGGATTACAATGTACCGAACTCCAGTGTAGTGAATGAAAACAAATAATAAGAAAGAATGCATGAAAGCTGTGTAACCCTAACCCTAACGTCCGGTTCAACATTGTAGCACGCGGCGTGCCCGCGACTCGGTAAGGATCAGAAACTCTCAGAGGTTTTTTCGGAACCGCTGGTCTTTCCACACTTAATTGTTTTCACGCTTCCCCGAGCATGCAGTGCACAGCAGGAAAATGAAATAAACAACCCTCTGTGGATCCCCTTCACTGGTTCACCACAAACACAAATAACTGGACAGACCAAAAACCGAATGGAAGCCTCCGGCTTTCCTGCCCCCTGGTTAACCAGCCCGTCTTGCCGTCTTTGTGTCTTTTGGCCTCCGTTTGCGAACCTTTAAAGTTGTTGTTATATTTTCTAGGTAAAAATCCCACTGTTGAAGGATCATTGGTCAGGCTGTGAATCTGAAGGAAATTGAAGACCCGAGATCAATCTACAGAAGTTAGAGTAATACCAGATGCGTAGATTAGGAAAGGGTACAAAATAATGGCCACATTTTTGGATATTCCAGTGAGTACAGTTGGATCAGTAATTGAATATAATAATAACAATAATTGATGCTTTATCGTACCACTCAGGCACAGCCAAGAACAGGCCATCCCTCAAAACAAGCTCAAACCA
This sequence comes from Hiodon alosoides, assembly GCA_025775065.1. NCBI lineage: Eukaryota > Metazoa > Chordata > Actinopteri > Hiodontiformes > Hiodontidae > Hiodon > Hiodon alosoides. The sequence continues at coordinate 19,840 of JAOYSI010066370.1, read as the reverse complement.
GAAGGAAACTTCTGAAACCACAGTGAGGCCTATAGTCACGTACCAAATATGAAGACGTCTAGCTAGCTGCAAAAATGACTCAAAAATATGTTTAACTACTTGGTTGTAAATACACACATTGTCCTACTGGCATTGTTGTTGATGACTAATATTGGCAAACGTTGGTCCCAAAAACCAAATGTACTGTGTGATGTCTCATGAAAACCACCAAAAGCTTGCTATGCATCGATCAGCATATGTTTTAATCTCCTCATGCTGCTCTTAATCTGACTGCGTTTTTGACCGTCTTTGGTGGCCTACCACGGCACTAACAAGTGTAAGAAGTTCGGAGCACTGGAAGTACTGAATAAACAAAATACATTTTTTACTTACCTAGCACGCATTTACAAAAACCAACGACCACTCTGTTAGAAATCTGAACCACAACTGAACACCGACGTCATACAGAATAACTTGGACTTTCCATAAATACTTCTTGAGTACACTTAAAAAGTGGCCAGACACCAGAAGAGTTAACGAGCATTTATGGAGAAAAATAAGCCCGTCAATCCAATTTGATTGGCTAAAATTTCCGATCAAATGCCTTTTGTACTCTGTTAACAATACATGCTGTTCCGACACACAGAATTCAAATGAAAACAACAGATGTAATCACCGGCGCATGGTAAAAGTTTTTTTTTTTTTCCCCCATTGGTTCACACTTGCGTCACTGCCTGTAGGCAGGGGATGATGTTGTTGCACGTGCCTCCATTGAAATGAATGATCTCTTGCTCATTTACACATGTAGTGTGTATGCATGGCAATGCCGTGAAAACAAAAAACAACACAATTGTTGTAGCTCTCCCACATAAGAAGACACAAAAATGAACTCAAAGAATAAAAAGGATGTATAAAATACATAGACTTAAAATCTAATTTGGTTCATTATTCCAAACTGACTTGTTGTAACAACTACATGATGTACCTGAGACCACGTATGGTTAATAGCAACGTGGGGTTTTCTTTCTTTTCGACTTGCCATCTCTGTTATTGCTGGCAAAAGTGGTGTTTCGTAACTGCAGAGTGGAAATGTAGTAGTAGTTCGTCCTAGTTTTTTTAATCTACATCCAAAGTCTGTGAATCATTGCACCTCTACCACACACTCGTCTCCCTCTCTCATAAACTCACTGTTTTTTGAGCATGGGGATGTGTTTTCTGACGCTTGCACTTGTTACCATATTGTGCTATGTTCTTTTTTTAATTTCATGAGAAAAATAAAAGACTTGCGGTTGCCATGGCAACTCTATTGCCCGGGTATGATGAATGAGGCCTGCCCTGGAAAATAAACGGCTTGAGAACTTTGTGGAATGAATATGCTGATTATTCATTATATTCCTGCTATAAAGAGGCCCAGAAGAGGTTCTGCTCACACCGATAGGCTCTACGGAATGTCACTTTGTCAGACAAAGGGGTGGGGGGAGAGATAGCTTGGTGTTCTGCTGTATTCATCTGTCAGGAGATAGGACCATTAGAATGGATTGCTTGGTTAAATGGGTAGCGCTGAAATTGTGCTCTCCTGAGACTCCAGAACCGTGCGGCCTGTGTGGACGCAGAACCATGCAGGGTTTTTTTCACCAAGAGTTTCCCGGTTAACATCTAGCACAGGCTCTATTGGCCAAAGGAATCTTCCTTTAATCCCACATTAAATGGTGACAGTAAACCTGCATAAATTTCTGGGAGGACAGGCTGAGGATTTACCACTTTTTGTAATCCACCGTGAGGAAGAGTGGAAGTGAACATTTACGACTGAGAGTGCAGATTTATTTTTGTAAATGGTTTCAGGATGCAAGACAGCCACAATGTTTTAACAGTTTTAGACTGCAGGTCAGATGCACTGATGATCACCTGAAGGAATGGTTAAAGGGTTACATGTGCATAGACTCTTAACATTAAGAAACCCAGACCGGAGGATCTCAGCCATTATGAAGTTGTTTCACATGTAATATAATGGGCAGTAGTTTTTGCATCTAGTTGTCTCATTTTGAGCTCTCATACTTTTCCCCAGGATTCGGATGTGTTACTGACCTCCCCCTAACCTGTTGTTGTTCTGTCGGTTCTAGACAGCCAATGAAAATAATAAGTCTTGGAGAATTAGTGGCTGTATGTGGTGAAGATGGTTTGTTTTAACATTAGGTTGCTGTACTGATTTTGCTCGCTGAGAATTAGCATGTGATGTCAGTAAATGCATTCTGTTCATCAAACATGAAATTATAAAGAGGATTGCCACACTAAACACTCTCACTAAATCTGCGGTAGTCTTCTGTATTAAAATGCATGACAGGCCCTCAAGGCCTCTATCAGATGTTCGACCAGGAGGAATAATTGGATTTTTCTCCAGTTTGTCCCTGAGAGAAGTGTGCCGGCAACCAGGTGTACTGCCTGTTGAAAAATGTTCTGGTTCCTTTACACACAGTCGATAGCACAGTGGACTAAAACCCTATGTCTTTTTCAGAGAATTGTTCTGAACCTTTCATATCAAGGGGTATTAGTATATCTAAACTATATGTGTAACAAACGTATGCCTCTTTTTAAGAAAGCTGAAGATTTTATTAGTATTTGATTAGACTATTCGTATGTTTAGCTGCGTTCGAAGTGCCAATCATTGACAGTATCGGAAGAATAAATGTATGCTAGTTTAGAGCAGAGCTGCATACTTACTAAAAGACCATACTTAAATTGGTTGCAACTGATCAACCATTCCACAAAAATTGAATCTATAACTGTACCTGGCTGAAAACCTGATTTCTAAACCAGAGATCTATCCCTTTGATGGTGTTGCCAAAGCCATACAAAGATGATTTAGATTCTGTAAGAGAGTGCACCCATAGATTTTAGACTTTAACATTGCTTTTAAGCCTCCCTAGAGGCACAGTCGGTAAAGGTGCTCGTACAAGCGCAGACTGAGCCCTTTGAGCTGGAGTTCGCTGTTTGCTTCCCGGGTGCCTGCAGGCTTGCAGTGACGTCACAAGGGACAATCGGTGCTAAACCTCTCATGTGGGCTGTGTAGCCTGCAGTGAGGAAAATAGACGTGTGACTTGAAAGCAACTAGGATTAGAGGGGGCTGTTTGTACTTCTTCATTCTCCCCGAGTGGGAGATCTAGTGACATGAGATGCATCTGTACAATTGGCGAAACCAAATTGGGGGAAAATTACGAAAAATAATTGGCAATTCCAAATTTATTAAAAAAAAAAAAAAAAAAAAATCTGTTTATATGTTTTTCAAGAGTGCTATCCAAAGGAGTTACCTTACACTTTGATCTTCACCACAGGATATTATATTTTCTTCAAGAGCTGTGTGCTATGAACTGAAACACACTCACACTCACTTTGTAGGTCCTTCTGCTTCTATACAACTCAACGTAAACGTGGACAGCTCTGCTCCTGTAGACAGAGCTAGTCAGTTTCAATCTTACGATTAAATAATCGTTTAGCCGCGAAGTGGCAGAGATTGCATACGTTGTGTTTTTGCGTCTTCAGAATCACCTGTGTCTATTGAGGGTTACAGGCAGCTTAAATGCAAGCTAATAGTACAAAAATTAGAGGGGGATTTCTTAGTTACGCTAAGATCAAAGAAAACAAAATTATTTGATCTCCAGTTCATCATGATTTTTTAATTGTTAAAAAATAAAAAAAGAAGATGTTTGTGTTTTAATTCCCAGGGTGGTCTGCTGGGTAAAGAGGGGGTGGATGTCATGCAGTATTAGCGATTAGAAGGGGAGCAGAATATAACAGTTGGAATGGTTCCTATTTTTTTCCTGAGCTGATCTGCGACTCTGCGACTGACTCTGACTTCGGTCTCTCGTCACCCACTGGTTGCACAACTCTGATAATCTCCTGTACCTTCCTTTCCTTCCTGCATCCCAGTTCTTCCACGTAATAACCTGGTCCTTTGGGGGTCATCAGCCTTGCAGACCACCCTGTGGCTCTTTTGCGTCATTTAGCGCAATATCTACCTAATGAATGTGTCTGGGTTTGAATCTTCAATGCGTGTTCATAGAAGGCCGCGGCCTAGCCGGGGGACAAATACTCTGGCGCATATTTGCTTAACAGAGGGTTTTTAAAAAAAGATGAATGCCTTGAATTTCTTGAGAAGGACTTTCCTGATGCACAGCTCTGCTGTGATGTTCGGTTTGTCTTCCTTTCCTTTTGGGTTTTCTTTCTGACTATCTGTGGATGTTGCTGTTGGGTGAGGGATTTGATGTAGAGCTCTAAACGGGACATTTAGGGCTGGTAATGGACTGGGCCGGCTATAGCACTGGTTACAGAGATGGAGATGGGGCTCGTTAAAATCATTTATTAATATAGTGGGGTAATAACAGTTTGTGATGCATTTGCTGATTAGACTACGATAAAGAGGACTAGTAATTGATGAGGAAGGGTAGAGTAAGTTACCGTGGATAAGTTACAGAAAGGGCTCCTATGAGTTTGTACTGGCTAAAAATGGGTCAGTGATATGGTGGAAATGTTATACAGGTCTACTTGTGATGGATAGTGCAATATGGACAATAACGTTGGATAGACTTGGCAGTGGACTGGTGATAATGGCCAGAGGGGAATAGTGACGATGAAGAAGCAGAGATCGGGTAGAGGACTTGTGAACTGGGTGGTGAGAAGGTGAATATTAACAGACTGAAGCGACACATGCAGCCATTGGAGAAGCAGATGACTTAAATTTGGTCTGACTGACTGGCTGTGGAGAAAATACTGCAGTCACAGAATATTAAATCATTCACTCTAGCCTTTAGCAACAACATGGCATTAGCGAGTACAATAAAACTCAAAAAGCTCTAAATTCTAGGAAAGCCTTTCTGCTGACATCATTTTCCTCTTTGCCTCAAAATTGTTGTGATGGGTTGTTTTGGCTTAAATGCAGGATAATAACTCATGAGACAGCAGTGACGGTGTCTGAAGGACGATAATGAAGGGCTTGGTTTTTGTCCGTTCCTTCAGCTTCCCCAGTGTCTGAATAAACGCAGAGGTTTATTAGGTTGAGTTTCATCTCAATGTTCACCTCGCTGCAATCTGTTCCCCAAAGCCAGTCGTCCCGTTAGATGAAAGTGTGAGTGTGACTTGCTGGAGCTCAGCAGGTCTGGATGGAGCTCTACTCTACTCTACTCGTATCTTTCCCTACAGCTCTGGATGCCACCAAGGACCCTTGTGTGAAGGTGCGTTGTCCTCCACATAAGGTGTGCATCGCCCATGACTACCAGACGGCCATCTGCACCCATCACCGGCTGCCATCACACAGGTAGGGGGCAGGAATGGGAGGGATCACGCTTTCTCTGTTATTTTTATTCTTAAAACACCCAGACAGCTGCTTAAAGATTCCTTTCACATCCCAAACTGTTCAAAAAGCTCAAAGCATCCACCAGTTTAGATTCCAATGGTAGCTGTTTACTTTAACAGAACATTCTTTCTCCTACTTCCTTTTCTGATCCTACACGATGATTACACAGCAAGGGTTTGTGTGGATGGGAATTGGAAAAGTCTATATGTGATGAATTGCCGTTGTGACAGGGACGGCAGAACGACTTTTTTCGCCTATACCTCAGTCTATAAAATGTACTGAAGTTTTTTTAATGTCTTTCTCAGAAACCATAGGCTATAACGCCTAGCTATTAGGCCTAAAAAAAATGGAACAAAAAACTGTGCATTATAAGTTTAGTTTTAGCTTTCCCAAATTCCTGCATTTACCGTGCATTGTTAACCATTATACACAAAATGCATATATAGGCCTACACACACTCGCACAAATACACACGCACACGCACAGAGTGTGCACACACATATACACAGGCTAGGCTATAATCAGTGGGTTATATCTGAATTATCTGGGGGGAAATCTATTTTAGGGATGTAGTTAATTAAAGGACTCTATTTTTTTCCAAACAACCGAGGAGTTTTTCTTACACAATATTTACTTTTCCAAGGGGGAATGGGTTAACTCAAAAAATGTTTTGAGTTTCTTTTCGCCCAATTTATCATTTTTTAGCTAATCAAAGAAATGGTTTTCTGGTATTACAAATTCACAATTATCTGTGTGAAGCTTAAAAAAAATGTTGTCCCTATATATGTCTCCAAGATCCTGAATAGCCTTTTCTTGCCAAATTTCATAAACCCCGTCTCCAATAGCCTTGGGAATGAGGGGGATGTATTTAAATGGGGTGTATTTAAATAAGCCCAAGAAGAAGTTGGCTCTTCAGCCAGCAAGTGAAGGTATTAGGGTTATTCCTTGTTGTTGACATTATTTTTTATTGAGCCTGTAAATGGGAGCATCCTCAGTGGAACCGGGTCAGCAATGTCGTTCTATGGCTGACCAAGCTGCATTAACTAAATTAAGACACACCCATGAAGCAGTGAGATAATATAGTTTAAAATTATTCCTTGTCCTTCCTTAAATTGTGCCTGAAGTTTCATTTAATCTAACATGTTTATCATGCCACAAGAATTTAGAAACTATTTCTTGGATTTTAATATAGAACAATTTTGGAATTATAAAAGGGAATTGTTTAAAAAAAAAAAATATATATATATATATATATATTTATATTTATTAAGGTATTATCTTTTTTGTTCTGCTGTTCAGTGAATTAACTATTTGAAGAGGCGAGGGACGTTGATTTGATCCAGCATCACAACATGGGTCTTCATCAAGGCCAGGGCCATCTTTTCAAATAGCGCTTCGGAGCCAGGTCTGACAAGGACAGGGTGGAAGAGAATTCAGCCTTCATTCAGGTCCGGTAAAAAGCAGGCTGTGTTTCTTCATTAGAACATGCGGCGTGGCCACTGAGAGGTCTCTGATAGCGGCCCCTGACGAGATGGCAACAGGATGTCTCTTTTATGCAGTCACACAAACAACCCAAGCGCAAACCGAATTAGCCCCGTCCCAAAGTTTTTGTCCTCGAAGGGTCAAAAGTTAACACTCAGTTCCTCTTTTGGTGCAGTTCTGATGATCTTGCAAGAAAACTGTCCGGTCTTGTAAACCCAAAACTGCTGCATCAAGGGAAATGTGCGGGGGTTGGTTGGTAGTTTTCTTAGAGGAGACAGGATATTTTGAGCATGTTTGAGCATTTTCTGAGCTTCTTATTTTTACAATAGGTACAACTTCACTGCAACTGATTGGCTTGTTGAAATTGGTTCTACATAGAAGCCCGCTGCAGAATCTTTTTTTTATTATTCATTTTTTAAACACACATTTTTAACATTACCCTGAAATCATCATGCTCGTGTGGAATACATTGAAAAATTCCATAAAAAGTAGTGGAAAGTACCAAAGTGAGTTTAACTAAATTCGTTAAGAAAATGCATCAACTATTATTGCATGAAAAGGTATGGGACCAGACAGTCACTGGTATCACAGAGATTAAGGCAAATTGTAATGCATATCTTAAAATCACAGGCAGACTTAAGTGCCAGTCTGCAAAAATATCTTCTGTCAAAGCAAAACAAGAACAAGTGGGCACGAGAAAAAACGGGTGATTTTGAACACACACTCGTATAAGAAAATAATTTTGACACTTCAGCTGCCGTCGGTTTGAAGAAATAGACAACCGCGTTGTTGAATTTGTGATGGCAGTTGAAAGCGTGGTGTTTTTCCCAAATATTTTTATTAAATGTAAAACAACACTCTACAAAAGATGTGGACCGGATGTCAGTGTATGACTGTTGACTTTCTTGTCGAACAGACTCTTCGTGTCGATCTACCTCTTCGATGGAGTAGTGCACATTAATATAATTTTATAAATCTCTCATCCCCATTTCCATAAATTTGAGGCTCCCCTATATTCGGGTCAATATTGTAACAGACTATGGAAAGTCTGCACGGAGTGAGTCTGCATAAAGAGAACCTAAAGTACTGTTAAAGAACCCCATGTCTGAACAGGTCATGCTTAAGTTCTGTACATCGGGCCGTTCACAGCTTACGTCTTCGGCCTGTGTGAATCACTGACTCTGAGTCAGTGTGCCCTGAGCAAATCAGTGAATCGGAGTCAGTGTTCCTGCAACTGCGGCAAAGTGAGAGGTCTCCATAGGCTATGTGTTATCACACAGACCTGGATCAGTCTTTATGAAACTGGGGGTTAACTCACAAATCATGCAGCCTACTAGATCGGTTGTTTGATTGGACCAGCTCTCTGAGGGGACTGGAACGGGAACAACTGTCAGACTGAATAGACTAGTGGTATCTTAGACAGTCATGTGTATGATGAGGAGGACAATTAACATTCAGCCTAGCAGTTTGCTACAGTTTGATAAAATTCAATATCCTCATAGCCTTTCATGAGTAATAAGCACAATGCCCCCTTCATTATTAATCCAGAGAGCGAGGACGTTCCTATCTAATGAGTCACTGATTGTTCATGCTGGGTTCTGTCAGAGGCCATCAGAGGCAGGGAAAGAGCTAAATTTGGTTCTGCCACTTCTGATTTGACACATTTGAGCAGGGAAGTGGGCCGGTTGATTCGGTAGGGCCAGGAGCAGACCGACCTGTGCTGCGGTAGTAATTAAATCTTTGCTCTCTGAGGTTCTTTGACCCCCCTGCCCGCTATGAGGTGGAAATATGTGGGACATCTGACACATCCCTCCACCGCTCTTCACCTACTGGTTTAGAGACGTGATTAGATCTGTCATCGGTGTAGGTGTGGAATAACGGTTTTTAATTTTAAATGCGGATGTCATTTTAAATTATTTAAATGTCACCTTCGGTCTGTCACTGAATGCTCTCGCCTTGTTATGCAAGAACTGAGAACACTGGTGAACCCTAACGCTGGAGTGTCATTCATTTAAATGGATTAATTTAGAAATTTAAGTTCGGGAGTGTAAAATGTGCCAGTGTAGGTGGAGAGAATGTCTCAATAATGTAGGTGTTAACACAAAAAGGGAAATTAAGTTCCTGGAATCTAAGCTTCTTTTGTGCATTTCTTTCTCTTACTGAAAACATTATTGGTAAGTGTTTCATAATACTTGGTACAAGAGCAAGATATTCAGGTGTTCAAATTATTAAAATTCTCACATTATGTTGTTAAACAGACACTGGTCCCTTTCAGTACAACTGTGTATTTCCACAGTAACCCTCCCTGTTTTCATTTTCTTCCTGGATTGTCTGGATGTGCACTGCACTTTTTTATAGCTGCGATTTGACTTTATTGTGCATAGAAAGATGCAGAGGAGAATGTGTGTCACTGATTTGTTAAGCCATTTATATTAAAATGTTTGAATGAGCCTCTTAAGGCCTGTTAGAAATGTATTTTATGCCTCTGTATCTGTTCGCCCCTCCCTCTCCCTCTCCGCACCAGTCAGCATTCAGTCACTTACCCCAGGCAAAAAAGCTGGCCTTTCACTTTTATTTTTTAATTAGTTTATTTATTTCCCCGCTTCAGAACTCCAGACTCTGTGCAGAGATTGAGCAAATGGCCTCACCATCAACAATTTCTGGTATCCACAGGGGTAAAGCAGTAGCCAATTTGTGCAAATTCTACACATTCCTTAGTGTGGAGTAGCAAATCTTAAATACCCTGCTAAACATGCAACAATGGCCACACAGTATGAGCATTGACCCATCCATAGTTTTCATTCAAAAAGTCCAGGGAACGGATGGAAGGCATTATGAGTAGTGATTAATTACACTATAAACCAACCTGAAATGAACTTGTGTGGCTGTGAACGTTACCCTTCTTGAAGAACTTGTTGCAGTGTGGGGAATTGAGACCACATCTTTGCCTGATGTGCTTGTTAGTCATGAAGCGACATCCCCTCTGGGCTGAAATTACAGAGGCTGGTCTGAGATCTGGGTATCTCCTGAACGTTGCCGCTAATAGTGAATCAGTCAGTACTATTGTACCAAATACATTCCAATACCTAAGAGGTAGTTCATTTAGTAGTTTTATTTAAAATTATGAACCCTTGAGAACGAGTACTTAAAGAGCAACGTAAGTAACATGATATATACATTTTTTAGTTTTATATATGTTTTATATGGTTACTTGATAATAATTATTATGTCCCCAATTTAGAATCGCCAATAATTTTACTGTCCAAATCGGTTTTCATTGCTATGAACCTGCACCTGTTTATATGTGGAGTACAGTATAGTACAGTTATCTGATTATACTGTATTTTCAGTGTATACGTTTAGCCTGTTATAATGGTAGTAAGGCAGGCTTCATGCCTGTATGTTGGAAGTGTGGTACAACAGTGGGTATGGAATCTGTTCTGATTCCTTAGGGTCCTCAGCTTGAATTGGAACAGCTGCCGGTAATCAGTCCATTCAATCAATGGTAATCAATGCATAAATGTACATATATATACTTGTTTCAACCTTCTTCATGAAACATTTAAATTCATTGTGCTGTGTAGTGTCAGAT
>JAOYSI010066359.1:0-22949 GCA_025775065.1 Hiodon alosoides | reverse complement strand
CCATGTGGGCCATGTGGGCGCCCCCCCCTGGGACTTCCGCCTTAATGTTGCGGGTGCTCGGCTTTCCCAGTTCTCGGGTTCCGGGGGGGGGGGGGGGGGCGCTTGTCTGCTCTCTACCGGTGTATGCAGAAGCATCCCGGTTCTTACACAGGCTCTGAAAGGAGCAACACACATGCAAACGGCGCAAAGACAAAGACCTACACACACACACACACACACACACACGCACACGTAGACAAAACACATATTCGCACAAAAGCTCACACACACGAATACACGCACTCTCACACACAAACTCATTAGATTAAAAAGAGAACATGGATCTGAAAATAACATCCGTTAAAGAAATCCAATCTGTCAGCGGGAGACTTAATGAAATAAAAAATAATAATGATAACAATAAAGGAAAAGTAAATTCAGGTTGGCACAGTGGTAACTTTATGTAATTTGCACATCAATGCCCCCTAACTGGAGGTCCTGGGGCGGCCTGGCCGCTGGGTTCAATCAGGGGTTATTATTCTCTTTGAAAACTGGCAGAAGTTCTGTTTAATCAGTCAAGACGGACTATGTAGTAAGGCCTATTTTCTTCTGCTTGTTTATTCTTTTTAACTAGCCAAAGGTGGCCTCTTGGGGTGTCTTTGCAACCAACTTGTTCCCCTGATTGTGAATCAAACCCCAGTCCCTTCTACGCCACGCACGAGGCCCAATCTGCAACAAGAGCATAAAATCAGCTCATTGATAAACTCAAAAGAGCAATTAACACATAAATACCTCCATATTCAGTTAATTAATTTAACTGTTTGTAGAAATGTACTACTTAGTTTTGCGATGGAAGGAGTGGAAGTTATCAAACATTTGAACAAAGGAAACATCTTTGGCTTGTACCCACCTTCGGACATTGTTTGAGAGTGCAGACAGAATGCCATGCACAACATTCCAGTGTTTGCCGACATCTTAGATGTCTTGTTGAGGGCTCAAGACCATGGTGAGAGTTAGATCCAAGTAGGCATGAAAGGGTCTCGTCCCGTCAAATTACTACAGCGCCATTGATGAAGCCTCAAAACACGGGTACCGGAGAACCACAGCTTGATCAGTGAGAGCTCTGTAATAAATTTAACAGACTGCTGTTCAATGTAGTTTTGTAATTGCGGATCAAAACCTCCTAGATGTGACAACCTCAATGGTGATCTTTTGAAGTGGAATGCTGCCTGCAAGTGAAAGTGAAGTTTTCGATAAAGAGTGGAAGAAGTTTCCTGTTGCAGTACAGTTTATTATGACTTTGAAAAACAACAGTATTTCAGGGCCGGCAATTTTTGATCTTTAATCTGCAATGTCTGTGCAGCTCCAGTGCATTCTTTCTCAGCTTCAACCAAATCTTCTATTTTCTTTTACATAGAACACTATTCAGCTAGTGCAAAATGAAAGATTTCTTGATCAAAAGGAATTTAACTACCTATTAGCATCAGAAAGGAAGACGGTTGTTGATATTAATCCTCTCCTTAATTTTGTCTCCACATGACCAAACACTCCAAAATACGCCAGGCTTTAACCCATAATTACTGGTCATGATGGTCTTTTCGTGTGTTTTAAAATAGCTGAGACTGATGTGTGAACATGACACTGGGGGGTGGGGCTTGGGTCCTGGGGTGGGGGTGGTATAGGCATGTTGAGTTCTTTACAAGTAAAGGTTTTTACTTGTAACTGAAACGTAAAACAATTACAGAATCTTATCAAAACATTTACTTTTGAATATCCCCCCCTCGGGGCCTGGCTTTGACCTTACCTTCCTGTTCTCTACCTTAATCAGAAAACAGACAATCTACAGTTTTCCCATGATGCATTTCTCACGGCAAGGCAGTGGCTCGTGATGATACACCCTAGCTGCCTGGTAGGCTGGTAATTGCTTTTTCCTATCAGAACGCAATTATAAACCTGCTTACTCCTATTCCTCCAGCAGATTAAAACTTGCGTCTGTTAAATAAGAGTTTTGACCCAATCACTTCATTTACTCGTTGTTCCTTTTCTGTTATTTTTTGTACTATTGATTTCAACCTTCTCTCAGATAAGGCCGTTATATTCTCTTAGCAATATTTTCTATTTCTGATTAAAAATCTAATAAAATGAAAAGGAAAAAAAAATCCAGTGCCTGTGCAAAAGACAACTTGAAGTTTCATTCATTAAATTAATTAAAACATTTGGCATTTCATGTGGTTAGAATGAATGTGATCTCGTGTATGCATTCCTGAAACACTTTAAAAAGTAGAGCATGCTGCTTTTGAGCAGAGACTAATCCTTCAATCTCGGAAAATGACAGAAAAACTAAGAGAAAAAACAGACACTATGTAGTTTTTAAAAACTTGACGTTTTTTTATTTTTATTTTAGGTTTTTAAATATGTCTTTTGGAAAAGGGAACAAGGAATGACAGAAACGTTCATATAACAAATAAATATTCACGCCAAAATTAATTAAATGGTCTCTTGGAAATAAAATAGACTCTTCTTGGTAATAAGTAATTGTTGATTTATTCAGATATGCAAAGAGTAGGTCCAAGCACAAAAAAAAAAATAGTCGTTGATCAACAATTATTATTATATTTTTTTTCTACCAAAAATGTGAAAAAGGAAAAAACTATTTTGTTGTTCTTGTTGGGCTGATGACTGAGAGTGCTGTCTTCTGACTTCGATGCCCACTATGAATCCTTACTGATGAGGATTTTAACTCTTTTTTATCCCCTTTTCAGGCAGTCTTACTGCATTTTCCTACACCACCTAGTAAAATCAACCCTTCACCCTCTTACCTTACCCTACTGATCTTATCCTGCTTACGTCAGTAATAGTAATAATTGAATTAAATTTAAAAATCATCGGGAAAATGTCAAAATTTCAGCCACTTGTGATAAACCGAGCCACGTGGTAACAGAACTTGAAGCTTCCCGGCGACATCCGCACAAGGCTTTTTTGTGAAACCGTCTGGAAACAACAGCAGCGAAAAAAGAACACAGGAGATGTTGTCTCGGCTTGCAGCGCGGGGACCCGGGGAGGGTCCGGGGGAATCAATTATTTACTGAACCATTGTACAGCACCACCTTTGGCTTTCCAATGAAACAGGCCAGGGAGCCAGCGCTGATCTGGGGTGCTTTAGGACCTCACCCGGTTCACTCCGCCTTGTGTCGCCAAGCTGTTCCCCTTATCAGCAGACTCATTCTGCTAAGCCCTCTCATCGGAAGGGGAAGGGGGCTGTTTACAAAAAAAAAAAGAAACAGGAGGCCTTGGGCTCCAAAGGGGATGAGAGGTGAAAAATCATGTCCAACTCTGACAAAATAATTATTGTACAGATTGCTTGGGGGTGATGCATTCGCATAATTGTCTATAACGTGGCTCATCTCCCAAAGAGAAATTTCTGGAAAACAATTCATGTTGGAATGCAATCCACCAAAGTCTGTTTTTCTTTTATTCAAGCACTCAAGGGCCATTGGTAGTCCAGTAAATTGAATTTGAGCGTGTTGTCTGGAAGTAAAATAAAATAAAGATATTTGATAATGACGTTACATGTGTCATTACAAGTGTACTGTTTGCAGTTGCAGCCTCACGGTCGATGTTTTGATATAATTTTTTCTCCTTTATAATCCTGCCTTTGGGCACAAAACCAAAATAAAATTGAGACGGATTCTGCGTAGCCACGTTTATTGTGCCTTGTCTTATGAAAAGCATTCAATTTTTAGTTTGTGTTATTTAAAAAAAAAAGAAGAAGAAAGAGACTAGATGTCTTTTTTATGCGGTACTAAATGTTAATAAGCTGGGGTATGCCCTCATAGCCTGTTATCATTTACAATTAACGTTGACACTTTATCCAGCATTCACATGAGCTCGGCAGTTATGACATTTGTGACACAAGCCACAGGCTCCGCACCGAGGTTTGGTATTGCAATTAATAATACGATGCACTGTCTCCATCTCTCCCTGCTGAAAAATGTTATCCATCTCATTGATCCTGGTTTCTGGCGAATGTCTTAACGTCACAGGACCAGAAACGACCCCCCCGTCTCTGCTATTTCCTGTTACGTCATATTTTGATCAACGTGGCTTCAAACATTCACGATCTCGCTGTAACTTTCACTTTACCGTGTTTCCGTGGGTGGTTGAGTGAAAAGCAATTCCCGAAAATCCATTTGCTCCCATTGTAATTGTAATGCATTAGTAGCACCTAAAGGGAAATCTTTTTTAATATTGTTAATATTCATCTGCGTAAAAAGCTCCCAACATATTTACCGATGCAATGCTGGTAGTGGTTAACCAAATAGTTCTCTTCAGTAAGAATTAACTCCACTACGCAAATTTAGTGAATGAAAGATTGTGCCTGGTATGTTCATTAGGTGATTTAATATTAATGAAAATCTTGTCTTGTGTAATTTACTCAAGATTGTGTAATATGTTCTAGATTACCACAAGGTTCCACATTTTTTATCTGTTATAATTGTTTAGGACAATTAATGAAGTTTGATTAACAGCTCTTGAAGATTTTCTTTTACACAGTGCGATGTAAATCTCCCAAGAATACAAACTTCAGTATAATACCAGCATATACACAAAATCGCTAGCCTTTTTGAATACGATGCCAGTGACATAAAGACGGAAAGGTCAAATTAACGTGAACGGCCATTGCAACTTTACCGCACACAATGCATCAACTCCAGCACACAGGGCTCAGGACTGAGCTCAGGCAAACTCCAGCACACAGGGCTCAGGCTGCGCTCAGGCAAACTCCAGCACACAGGGCTCAGGCTGCGCTCAGGCAAACTCCAGGACACAGGGCTCAGGCTGCGCTCAGGCAAACTCCAGCACACAGGGCTCGGGCTGCGCTCAGGCAAACTCCAGCACACAGGGCTCGGGCTGCGCTCAGGCCCAAAAACAATCATTCATCACTAAATGGCTGGTTCTATTGAATGGTTGATGTTTTATTGGCTTGAGAGAATCTAGAATAGTGATCGCATGTATTCATCGACAGAATGTTGCCACTATGTATTTTTTAGATATAGATAAATCTTCCCACCTTTAGAATGATATTATTAACCCGATAAGATAACACACGTCCCTGTCTGGTTTGACCTTGGACTCTTCGACAGCAATGATTTTTCGATCAACTTTCTTAAGAACTTTCTCCTTCTCATGTCTTTCACAAGTAATGGTGGATTGTCGTGAAATCGGAACTCTTAAGTAATTAGTAAAGATCAGAAACATTATATTACGTCTATATAATTAGTATTGTGCAAAAGTCTTAGGCACACTTAAAATAATTCTGTAATGCGATGAAGTTTTTTTTTTAAATAATGAAATGAAAAGCTTATAAACATAAAATATTTTAAGTCCAATAAAGGGCAGTAAACAGTAAAAACCGGAAGAAAAAAAAACCCACCAATAAATAAATAAATGAAATTCGGTGTAACCACCCTTTGCTTTCAAAACAGCATCAGTTATCTTAGGTACAGTGTTGTGCAGTTTTATAAGACAACCGGCTGGTAGATTAGTCCAAGCATCTTGAAGAACTTCCCACAGTTCTTCTCCAGACTTTGGCTGTCCTGCTTAATTCTGTCTGTCCAGATAATCCCAGACAGACATGGGGATCAGGGCTCTGTGGAGGCCATACCACCTGTTGCAGAACTCCTCGTTCTTCTTTTGGAAAATGTAGGTGTATACATCCACTCGCTCTCTCTCTCACAAAGAAACACACTCAAACGCACACACATTAACAAATACAATAACATTTCTATTGATTTACTACTAATTTCAACAAGAGTCACTTCTCCAGTTCGTGGTGGCTTGATTAATTCTGGCTGTGAGTCTTGATATAGACAGCCTTGTCGTAATTAAGCACATTTATTCGACATAGCTTTCATTTTAGGCAAAACTAAGCCTCGTGCCTAGTAGATGCACTTTTAAATTATATACAATCTGAGAAATTTTTGATTTTATTGATTGGTCACTGTGCTACTGCAATTTCTGGCAAATAACATCAGAAAATAACATTTTATTTTTTTTACATTTAGCCGTATTTAGGAATATGTTTTCCCAAGGGGGGAAAAAAAAAGATTTCAGAGTGGATGAATGCTAATAAAAAAAGTGTTTGTTTTGTTTTGTTTAGTTTTTTCCACATTGGCCTAGTGTCAATTTTGCTTAGGGTTGTCAATGATGATCAGTGGTTCACATAAAGAGGCCAAGCATTAAAGTATCCAGCTGATTCCGTACAGACATTTAATCCTTGTGATACAAAGAAATGTGATTCTGAGTTTTTTGATTCAACCAAAGGGTACTTTTAATAGAATCAAAAAACTTTCCGTCCTCCCTCTTCCAAACGCCTGAACCAGAGAGACATGTCACGAAATCCAGAGGGTGGAATGTGGCTGCAAGACCAAACGCTAGACACTTAACATGCAAGATGGCAGCCATGGCAGAATTAACAAGGTCTTTGTCTCTCAGTGTCACTGTGTAATGCCTCCGCTTGCACCAGTGTTAATCTATATCAAAAAAAGGATTAGACTAGACTTTGCCACCCCCCGCGGTGGTGTGGGGGACCCCCCAAAAAAAGGTTAGGATGGTACGTCAGTGATTGGAAAGCCATGCACAAACAAGAAAAATTTTACTAAAATAACAAACTTCTCGCTGTTGCAACACAGGATGGCAGTTAGGGGACTGGCGATTCTGGTAGGCTGCAACTCTCTGAGCGCTAATATTTATGCATGTAGTAATGGAGTCCATATCTCACTTACTGCTGCTTGGCATGAGAATGATACGAATGTATTGTTTGCATTTTATTTGGCCCTGTAAGTTACTTTAGATAAAAGTGTCTGCTTAGTGACCCCCCCAAAAAAATAAAAAAATAAAAAAATAAATAAAAAACAGAAAGTGCAAATGGAAATTATTTAGAACAACAAAGGCAAAACTTAGGCAGGCATTTTCAGTATTTATCTGAAGTAGTCTTTATCTGAATAGTCTTTGCTGACTGTGCAGGTTTATTTTTATGCAAGTGTGATATCTCAGACGGAGTGCAATATTAACAAGCATTCAAGATGGATCCTGACCACAGTTCATTTCACAGCTATTTCAAATGAAACACTTTTTTATTCATTGTCGGGGGAAGGGAATGACCCGTCTGAAGAAGGAGAACTTCAAGACTCTCTCAGGTTGCACTTTAATTTAAGGAAAAGTTGCAGAGCTGCACATTATCTGACGTCTTTCGCATTACAGCAGGCTGATCAGCAGCACAAACCAGCCCCGAGTCTTAAGCTATATGTAGACTTGCTATGTTAAGGAGATCGCTTTCATTTCAGATACGGAGGAACTCATTCAAAGTTGGAAAAGGGGCATCTCTCAGCGACGCTCACAAGACAATATCCACTGCTGTCTGCTGACTCCGCAAGGTTACGTTGCTTTTTCATAAACCAAATTATGAGCAGTGACCTCGAGGCCAAGGCATATTGCCGTGTGTCGAGGTATTATAAGCACACAATATGCACATATTTTACAATGGGAGGGTTCTCCGGAAGTGGCTTGGTCACTGGGAATCAAGCCGCTGCCTGCCAGTTTTGCTCGCACACTTGATAGGGGGTACTACTGCATGGATTTCTGCTGGATTTGGCTGGGGGGGGAAAGAAAAAAAAAACGATTTCACAGAATCACAAGAAAGATTATATTGATTTTGAGCTGTAAACTTTGCAGACGAGAATGCCATGGGCACTATTTCAAACCCTTGAAAGGGTTCAAATCCCCCCCCCCTAAAGTACTAAAGTAAAGTACAGCCGTGAGAGAAGATGTGTAGATAGATGGATGGGATGAATGATAATTTGAATGAGAGAATTTTAGCTTGGACTACAACACAGCTGAGTAAATGAATGAAACCTCTGACCTGTAGTCGTCGTTAGTTAACTCGGTCATGTTTATTCAGTGATTAAACCTGCATTCAGTGGCCATGCCTGTTTTGCTTTTTTAGATCACAAAATGTCTCCAAGGAAAGGTACCACGTGTACTTGTGTTAAACAGTAGAGATGGTAGAGGTGCTAAATTATTCACAGAAGCAAATTTTGACTTGATC
Source organism: Hiodon alosoides (assembly GCA_025775065.1). Lineage (NCBI taxonomy): Eukaryota > Metazoa > Chordata > Actinopteri > Hiodontiformes > Hiodontidae > Hiodon > Hiodon alosoides. Next base: position 14,863 of record JAOYSI010066359.1, on the reverse strand, counting down.
TGTAAAATGCCCCCCAAATCCCTTTATGTCTCTAGCCTAAGTGTGAGTATCAGATATGTTAATAGAGAAAAGATTAACTTTCACAGCCAAAGAAAGGAACATTCAATACTAAAAAGAAAAAAAGAAAAAAATGCATTTCCTGCCTTTTAATTCAATATGTACTCCCCCAAAATACTGACGTATAATCAAACTCAGTGATATGTATAAGACATATATTCAGCCTTTTCATCACGTTGCCTTTCAGAATCAGAGTAAGTCCTGCATACAGGCACTTAAAAAAAAGAAAGTAATTTTTCAATGGCCTGCCCTTACTCCTACACAGGCTGCGTGGAACAGTCTCTCCTATTAGAAATACATTAGAAGCTGACAGCCGGTTTGAACCCAGCAATGCAAGCCCAAGATCCTCGGTCGGGTCAAAAATGAATCCCGGACCAAAATGGCGAGCGGAACATGCGGGCCAAGGACGTTGTCAGTGCTGAGCGTTATCGAGAGTGAGTAATGAGCCCCTTGCCCCGTTGCTCGTGGAAAACGCAGATTTGGCCGGCGACGACGCCCACGGCCAGTTATGTTTTCAAAGACCGAGCTGTAACGCAGTCCATGGGTTGTCTTGTTTGGAGAAAACGAACAGGCTGAATATTTTAGAATACCCGAGGAAGTGTACAGTACGCAGAATCGCTGAACGGTTCCGCCACAATATGACAAACCACAAAATCATTAGCTGCAATCTGAACCGGTCCAGACCGAAGCACAGGGGTCATTTATGTTTTTGTATTAAACTCAATGTGTTGAACGTGTTAAAATGAACCCGTTCCGCTGCCTTGGGAAAGGCAATTTCATTGTGCCATGGCAATGTACAGACTCAGTATTTGCACGCAATTTCCATTGGCATTACAGTACAAATAGCAGAGAAAAACATGGCAAGCCCCATTAATTTCTTTCATTTATTCAACTAATTGGGCCTGAAATTAATATTCCATGTACTTAACGGGGAGGGGACTTACTAGTTGTTAATTAAATGAGGTAGCTAAGATATTCCTTTTTGAAGTGTGTTTGTGCTTTTGATAAATTCGATGCATAATGTAGCAGGTGTACGTTTGCCCAAATCGTTTCCATTTCAAAATTTATTCCCGGGCTGGACTGGTATTCATTAGCGCTACTTTAAGCCGTTTTGAATAGACTGATTTTATTTTATGGTCTAGTACAATGTATTTCTGGCAAGCTTGTGAGGGCGGGAGTGATTGACTTTACTCGTTTGTGCTGCCACCCACAGAATTGCGGGAACGCGAAGCGTCCTTTGATTCCCCGCCACATGGTTTGTGTGACTATCCCATTACAGCCCCTTGCTCTCTCCTCTGAGCGTTTCAGCGCAAAACCAAGCTCAGAGTGTCATTTTCTTCTTCACCTGTATATTAAGGCGGAGAGGGAGTGGGGAACGGGGGATTAAATAACCGTTTCTGTTTATCCGCTCTCTGCTGAGCCCGTGTCAAATACGATTAGCCTGCGAATCGGGGCTGGGCGGCGGACACAATGTTGCTTCCCGAAGGTCATTACCATGGAAGAAGTTAGGTGAAAAGTGATGGAGTGATGACGAAGGTGACAAAAGTCGATTTGGACTTGCATGCTGTGTGCCGCGAGGCAGGTAGGGGTAGAAATGAAACAGATTCATCGCCAGAGAGGGATGGTGTGGGGGTGGCTTGGATGCAGGCATCCCCAGTCCACTTGGGGTTACTGGCATCTAACCCACCCCCGTTGGGTTGGAGTCTCTTTAGATGCCGCTCCTGATCCGCTGAGCTAAATCTATAAATAATTCTGTGTGAAAGACACTGTGAAATGCTATTTAATGCACGATGGCTGGCAGGTGATGTATGGAAGTAGTTTACTTACTGGTGTAGGGATGTACGCTGGTGAACTTTCTCAAGGCAGATAATAAAGATCTAATAGGTATTACATGTCGAAGTGCCAGGCAATACCTATATTATTATTACAGATTTTCATTGTGTGATAATAAAATATAATACAATAAAAATAATGATAATAATTGCCATTATTGTTATTAAAATGTTAGAAGTTTAAGTTTTAGTTAGTAGTATATTTGTAGTAATAACAAATAATAATAAGTTAAAAAATAAGTTGTATGTATGTGTTTCTCTCCAAAAAGCAGAAGCTTTTAAAAAATGTTAATTACTTTCAGTCGGCTGTTTAAATCGTGGATAAATATCATATAGCTTAATAATTGATCAGATTATCCCCTAACACAAGCAATCTTTAATTTATTCAGTCTGTAATCGGTTACCAGACCATTTTCCACAGCACCCAATTTAATTGCAGTTTTCCCCGTCTTCGTTTGAAATCCAATGATTGATGACCCGCTTGAGAGGATAATTATCTTTGCCAGATATAAATAATTGTTTGGCCCTTTGACTCCCGTAACAACACACCACCAATCACTGCAGAAAGCGTATTTTTCCGGACGCTGGCTGATAAAGTGTGGAGGATTTTGCTTTATGTCACACAATATTTTTTTTTAAACATTTTTTTAATGAGAAACATCTCCTGAAAGCAATGGCATTTGTAGGCTGTAGCAACTTAGCATTTTCATGAATAAACGTATAAGTTCAGAAAGTAAAAAAATGTCCAGAAACAGAAACAAATGGTCACCATTTTTTCATCGGATACACACTGAAGTAAAAGGAAATTAAACTGGACGCAGTACATCCATTCATTCTTATTGAAGGCTCCCAATAGAAAGCCTGTGCCAAGAGGTTAAGGCATCAGATTTGTAACCTTTGGGCCCCGGGTTTGAGTTCCAAATGGGTCACGACCGTTGTATCCTTGAGCAAGGCACTTAACCTGAGCGGCTTCAGAAAATCCCAGGGCTATAAACTGGCACGGCATGGCGTTGTAAGTTACGTCAGTTTCCGCGAATCGGAGCAGCTCATAAACAACTGTGAAACATAATAATCAAAGCTCTCCTTTTTTTGCCAATATGTCGTCGGATTTGTTATAATTAGTGGACTTTGTAAGTCATCCTGTTTAATCAAAAAATCTGAAATTTCCATCTTTCTTCTGGGCTAAACATTGCCCTTGACCCTGCTGGCAACATACTATCTGAGGATGTGGGTTTCTAAATGGGCATTTTGTCAAAAATATGAAACCCGTGGCAATGTAAAAAGTTGTAGGAAGACACGGGCACTTCATTCCAAAACCTCCACTGCATTTGTAATAATACATGTTGTGCATAATAAATAATGACTCCCTATCTCTTCTTTGCCGTATTTTTACAAGCACTGTGAATGAATCTTGATTTGTGAAAATATCGCCTTCCCCATAGTCCAAAAGCGTAGGGTTAATCCAATTTAATTGTACTCAACCAATTTTCAGGGACCAATCGTCATGTGGACAAATTGTCGTGGGGACTAATCGTCGAGGGGTGAATTGAAAGGAACGAATAGATAGCCTTAATGTCATATTAATCAAATTAAAATTGCATGAGCCCAAAAATTTAAACAAAAACTGTATAGACAGTAAAATTTGAAACAGTTTGACAGCATTGCTGTTAGAGCTTATACGATCAGTAAGATTTATAATATTAACGTGTGTATTGCAAATAATGGCTAGTCTCGTTGATCCAGTGAGGATGTTCTTAGTTCTTAAAATATCATCCAATATGCGGACAGACAGTTGAAAAAAAAAAAAAATCAGAGGTCCACAGAGCATTATTTACAGATCTCAACATCAGTGCACATCAGCATATGAAATTAGTTTTTGTTCAAACAAAACAGGTACAAAATCAAACCTGAAGGAAAAATAGACGCGTGTCACACTGAGCAACCCAGCAGTCCTCAGCTAGTCGCTCAGCGCTCCTTGGCCTTCTCGGACATTTTGAACAGATGGATGTGAAGGATGCACCTGGAGGTGTTATTAGCCAGGCTGTGTTGTTCAAAGTGGAAAGGGTCTCGAGGGAACTGGCACAAACCGTTGACAAGTTGTCAGGAGAGAACTTCATACGGCTACCGTTCAACTTGTGTATTTCGTTTTGTAAAAAAAAAAATAAAAATAAAATAATGATAGCAAATGGGAGAAAGAAAAAAAAAGTCCCCAGGTTTTTGGAATGTTCAAAGGCTTGCTCAGATGTGTAGCCAAGCATACATTATGGTACTGACTTGCCACAGTGAGCCATGGGAAATGAAGTAGGTAGGATGTTTGTAGTCTGTGGGGCACTGGTCATGGCAGAGCTTTTGAGATAAATTCTGCAAAGGAAATTTGGATGTTAATTCCAAGCAAAAAAAAAAAAACCATTATATTTATTCTCATGAACTGGGTAGGGATCTAGATAATCTGGAAATAATCTAATTTTCCTGAAGATTTTCTGGTGTATGAGTCTTTGACCACTGTAAATGGACACAGGCAGCTGGTGGGTGTACACATCTTTAGAAGAGGTACAATGTGGTACCAATCTGTTTCTGTAGATCTTTGATTCTCATGGGCCTGACATGTCAGTCAGCAATTTCTCCGCTTACATCACAAATAAGTACAAGCAGCATTTGTACAAGACATGCCATAGACGGGATTTTTGGACCTGATGCCCTCTGGGTGATCTTGGAATAGCCTGAGGAGCTCAATTGGTTGACACCATTGTATTCACAAGGTAACACATCTCCTCTCGCAGTATAACCGTGCCTAGTGTGGATGGATACTTTGAGGAGTCAAGGAAACTGTGGAAAATTAGGCACAGTTTAGATAATCAGCGATAAATAATTTGCAGGTCTGGTAAGAATATGTGACGATAAAAGTGTTTCTTTGTAAAACGGATTATAGAGAAGTATTACAGAGAATATATAATGTAGTGTAGAAAGGAAAGAGGAGAGGAGTACCATACTGGAGTTAACGTTCTTAGGGATGTTTTTTGCCTCTCTACGCAGAGAGGGGGTAAAAATGAGGAAAAAAAGACAGTGTTTCGCATAAAGAGCAGTCTGGGAATCTTTCATCAATTAGAGAGGCTTTTTAACTGAAAGTATATGTAGCAGTCATGTTAAAGCACCAGTGGTTGACTTAGAAGATGTATTTTGACTCATTTTACTGCCCCTTGGGTGACGCCGCTGACTGGATAATAGCAAAGCCTATTGAAAAAGATTGAATTCATGATGAGAACCAACTGAGCCGGTCAGATAATGATGTGGCTTGAGACCTGGCACTGCGTGTTTGTTTAGTCTGCGTCCACGTTTTGGCATCCTAACTGCAAGGCCCTGATTAAGATTAATCTCGTGGTTCTGTTAGCGTTAGCGGCCGCGTTTGAAAAGGGCACCGTTAGCCTCAGACGCTAGCTCCTCACAAGTAGACACAAGCTGAAAACGACAATTAGGAGCATTGACATGTTGTGTTAGCGGGCTCCGAAAGGATAGAGGTCCTCAAGGCTCAGAGCAACGGCGCCAGTTTAGTCCGCAGCTCTACTGAGACCACGGACAAAAGTGCCTGGAGTTCTCCTTGGATGAGGATAGATTTTTTTGGAGCTCTTATCACATTAGTTAATGAAGCAATCATGGGAGAGTCCAGGGAATCCAGAAGTATCCGTTTGGGAACGCTTTTGTTAATGGTGTCTATTACTGGGCTTCTCTCAGCTGTAAATGAAACGGGTCTCCTTGGAGTTTCGTGCTGTAAGACGAATCCTGAATAAGATGCATCTTATTTATTTTTCATTTTTTAATCTTTGACAAAACCTTTGCTGAGAAGGGAGCCGTGAATTATGGATTGTGGATTGACGTGTTGTTTTAGTAAACAGACATTTTGTTTCCTTTATTATTAACATATTAAATTATTGAGATAATTTTAATAGTAATTTTAATAATTAACATTTAATACTCACTTAATAGTGTGTGTAATATATATATATATATTATACAGTAAAAAAGCCTGATATTAGTAGTTGATGGTCCTTAGTTCATATATGTACAAAAACAAATTTTGTAGAAAATCACCTGGTATACAATTTATTCTGTGTTGTTTCTTTTGTCAGCCTGTATATGAATATAGCTAATGATAGCTTTGAATCAGTGCTGGAGCTTAAACTGAAATGTTTTGTGAAATCACACAACTGAACAAATGTTTGGGCACACTTCACCACGGCAACAGGAGCTTTTACAAATTCATGAACCATAAACAGAAGAGCTGAATATACCACAATCCCAGTTCAAAGCTATAACTTTATAATTGATATCATTATTACCAAAACGTCTGGTATGATGGTTGGAGCCAGACGTGACGGTTCCAGTATCTCAGAAACGATCACCCTGCTGGGCTATTCGCACAGTACAGTGACTGGGGTTTACCAAGTGTGGTGCGACGAACCGAAAAACATCCTGTCTGCAGCACTCCCATGGCTGAAGGAGTCGAGGCGGTAATCGTGAAAGTTTACAGCCCACAAACAGGAGACTAATGGCGCAATGTGCAGGACAAAGTCTGGGAATTCGCAACTCGTTGGTAATAACCACGGACTTCTGCGGCAGACCGTCGCACCGGGTTCCACTCCCATCAGCTGAAAACCAGAAGATGCGGCTTCAGTGGGGACGTGTTCACCAACTGGGGAGTGAAAGCGTATAGCCTCAACCGGTGAATTCTGGTCCATTTTGTAATAAGCCAATGGTGGGGTCAGGATTTGGCATAAGCCGCCCGAATCCACTGACCCATCGTGCATGAATGTACCGCCGTCCAATCTTCAGAAACCGCACGGTGCCTCGTGCCAGTGGGGAGCGAGATCCCTGTGGAACATGTCCGGCACCTTGAGAAAGGATTCAGGCAGTTTAGGAGCCAAAGGGGGGGTGTTACTAGATGGGTCTACCTAACAAACTGGCCACTGTATTTATAATGGTAATAAAAATGAGATTATAATGGAAATTACACTGAGTTTATAATGGGAATGACACTGAGTATACAATGGTAATAGCAATTGGGTTTACAATGGTAATTACACTTAGTTTATAATGGTAATAACACTGGGTTTATAATGGTAATGACACTGAGTTTATAATGGTAATTACACTGAGTATATAATGGTAATAACACTTGGTTTACAATGGTAATGAGACTGAGTTTATAATGGCAATCACACAAGAGGAGACTGTTAGTCGTAACAGGTTAGCATACAATTATCCTGTAACAAAGCGTTTGTTAGTTTGAATCCCAGGACATAACCAAATGGTGGCTAGTTAATAGCTCAGCACAGTCCTTTCAGCCTCGATCACGGTGCATTACTTTGCCTATTGTTATAAAACAAATAAAATGTGTAAAAGATAAAAAAAAATGTTTGTTTTTTTGGCTCACTCTATGGAAGTCACAGGGGTAAGGGAATCTGCAAGGCAGCCAGGTGATAATAAAAGCAGTAAAAAAAAAAAAGCCATTCCACGATCACGCGTCTTGTCTTGTTGAGGGACTGAGCAGGACGAGTGGGGATTATTTAGATATGCGAAGCTTAAGTAATTCAGTGTACTCCCAAGTGTTTTTGTTTTTTTTTACTGACCGTAAGAAATCACATCTGTTAATGCTTTCATTGATCCAAGTACAAACATTATGATTTATAAACAGAAGCGTATTCTATTAAGGACAGCCCGGATACTGCCTCCGTCTTCATGACTTCATACGCAGTTTACACAGGAATCGAACTACACTACAGCAGTTCATCAACCTGCTTAAGTCGATAAAAAATAAACGGGGGGGGGGGGGAGTTTATACTTCCTGCCTGCACCACTAGCTATTATTTCTCTGTTAACTCCATATACATTCCATCATAATTATTTTTTAATTGCTTTGTGTTTAACACCATCTGAATGATTGAAAACAAGCTATGGATTATGAATACCAACTAACCCATTCTTTTAAAAACCCTTTATATTTCCCTGCACTGCTAAAGAACAATCAACAAAGTATTTTCATTGTATATCAGCAATGTATCAATGTGCTGGAATAGCGTGATATTATTCTGTGAGTCCATTAAAGCGTGTCAAATGAAATCCCAAAAACATAATACGTTTTTATGTTTTATTTTTCACGAATCAGAAGTATTTATCGGGAACATATTGGGAAAGATGATGCATCTCTGCAGACCACCTCTGAGGGACCTGATGTCAGTTCATTAGATCACAAGCTTTGTTTCCACAGCTCAGTTGTTTTAATGGCTGCGGATGCCATTAGCGTGGACCCCTTTACCAATGCCAGCGGGGGTTAGTGCCCTTCACCCCAGTTCAGTCCTTGACATGACGGAAGTCCCAGCAGACTGTCGGGGTTCGGGGGTGGGGTTAGTGGACTATCGAGAGGGACCTCAGCATGGCATGCAAATAATCAAACTTCACCAGCAAAACCAAACTAAATATACGCCACTCAACCTAAAAATGTTTGCTCAGTGCAGGGGGAACAAGAAGTAACATGCACTGCCGACAGCTTTATTTAACTGAAACCTGAATACTGCAAGATTATGTTCTGATATACACTGCATGCCACTCCACTCCAACATCAGCTATTTGTCAGGTATCAAAGCAAAAGGTGCTAATCTACTTAATGACTGGGATAATGTTCCAGGAGTGGAGAAACGGCCACATGGGCACAGTGGGGAATTTCACTCTTGCTGGAAGTTATCCACAACTCTGTGTCTGACTTTAGGTTTCAGTTGATATTGATATGCGCTAGCACATATTTTATAATCCCTACCCCCATATGTCATTTAAAGCCACCAGGCTTTCACCTGCAAATTTCCAGAGTGGCACAGGAACACGAGAACAGACAGGAAAACAGGGAAACGCTGGAACACAGCATCATGGCAAGAAGGATATCTGGTACATGACCAAATAAAATAATGGACTAAATCAGTGTTTATGACTGCTAGGGCTGTTACTGCCTAACAGACAGGAGTAAAATACAGTTTAACTGATAACAATTCAATGATATTCAACAAATAATAATAATAAAGTCTTACTTCAATCCACAGCTGAAATAAATTTGAATAAGTTCCAAATACTATCAAAGGAATACAGCTTTATGATAGTCTGTCATGTAGCGTTTTGTAATAAATCTCCAAATGCCATTTTATATGTCAGCCAGTATGGCTGTTAAAACTCGCCTCAAAACGTATTACTACATGATTCATTATAATTTGAAAGATGTAGCTGCCAAAATTTACCTTTTCATCACTTGAGGGTCCCCAAATAGGACAGGCAACGTAGATTAACGTTTACACTTATTTTAATGAGAAAAGTTTTTCAATGTTTCTTTCTAGGCGTACATTAGGTGTGTATCCCCCATTTTAATACATTTTGCGGATTGGACTGGTTGTCCCATCCTAGGTGCACCCTGCCTCAAGCCCTGTTAGGCTCAAGACCATTTTAAAAAGATGCTTTTAATATTCATCAGTTTAGTAGTTGTACGTGCTTTCATTGTGTCACGTTTCTGTGGGTTCAGTGAAAACTGCTTGCCTTCCAGTAAGCTCTACTGATGGCCATTACATACATACTTATACATTACATATATTTCATCTAAGTTTTAGTCGGTGATCAAAGCCATTATTATTCAATTCATAGACTACCTCGCTAATTAGTCACAAAACTGAATTATACATCTTCAGTTAAAACCCATTTGCCAGTCTTGTTATAAATAAATTACAACCTCTTCTGTCTGCCGCACGCCAACCATCAATCAGTATCTCCCCTAGACTTTTATCCAATTCGGCCCCATTCTGCCCTTTTCCCTGCCACTAAAATGTGACCTTTTGACCTTCTTGGCCTCTCACTTACATCCCTTTGGTCTCCTCCCACAGTCTGACTCCTCTCGTCTGTTACCTCCTTCCACGGTCTGACTCCCTATCTGTGATCTCCTCCCACAGTCTGACTCCTCTCGTCGGTTACCTCCTTCCACGGTCTGACTCCCTATCTGTGATCTCCTCCCACAGTCTGACTCCTCTCGTCTGTTACCTCCTTCCACGGTCTGACTCCCTGTCTGTGCGTGCGCACCTATTGTCGCCTCCATTCGTATTCACTGTCATTCCGAGTCTCGCCGGTCCTTCTTAGGCGGTAATTAAAGTACCCCCTGAGTGCATGCACCCCTTTGTCTGCGGCTTCTTCCTGGGTAGACGCTGTCTCATTGGATGACAAATCATGAAGGTTCATTCCCAATCTATTTCTTACTCACGGTGTGTCAGTCTGATTATTCAATTATCAATTTGCTTGACAGCCAAAATAAAATTCTACGGACAGCCCATCTCATATTAATAAATTAATTATACAGAGGTTACCACAGCATCCAACATGCCTTGGTAAATGTGTGTATACTTGTTTTCATTGATTAAAATATTATAAGGATCAACGTAGCAGGTTTTTGCTTTAGTATCAACAGTTACGTCGTCATGTGTCTTAGCGGAGAGAAACCGAGCTGCTTTACAGGGCTATGTAGAGGTCAAACAGACAGTTTGAAAACAAACAGGCAAGTTACTGAGCAGCAGCAGGGATAGTCTTGTGTAATAAATTCGACAAAAGGTCATTTAAGCCTGCGTGTATTTTGTTACCCGCGTCGTGTCTGGGATCGTGGAAACCCCTGGCTTCCTTAGTTTACTCTTACTTAACACATGGATGCCCTCACAAAAGCGCTCTCCGACTCTACAAACTGCCCTGTAAATTCTAAGTTTGCAACGAGGACCAAAAACCAAGTGCACAGTGACTTAATGTATGACTCTGTGTGCTTAGTAATGCTTACCGGTACACATTTTTTTGGATAAGATCAGCAATTCCGGTCTGCAGATCTTATGGCACTTAATCAATTGTTGAGACCGCGAGTATGACCAAGTCTCTCTGTCAATGGGAGATGAGCTATTTGCCCAAGCTGTTTGTTCGCTTGACCTCAGAAGCCCCGCAGAACCGCATGCTTACCACCACCATCATGTTGTCATTAATTCACTGTGTAGTCACCAGCACCCAGAGCAAAGAGAAAGCATATGACGCGTCATACAGGAATTGGCTCCTCCCACTCCTTCATATGGAAAGGCTGTATGACAGAAATCCAAAGGGTAACTTCGGGTTGCACCAAACGTATCTGAAGAAAGTAATTCCTCACTCATTCTTTTGAGTTCCTGAGCACCTCACTGAGAGAGCAAACGCCTTTTGCGGGTAATAAATAAATAAGTTCTATTCGTACTTTAGATGGTTTGACTTTATTTTCTCTCTCACTGATGCAACTCATTCCGTACAACATACTTATTTCCCCACAGATAACTGCTTACATTTTTTAATGTTAATGAATAAATATTGTAGAGTTGATAAATAAATATCGGATTCGTATATGAGTTTACTAAATTTATCAGAAATTTTTTTTAATGATTATTTAATTTAAAGGGCATGCCATAGGCAATGCCCCAAAAAAAGCATTTTCAGAACATTGGGTACTCTGCATGGGAGTCAGAATAAACATATTCTCTCACCCCGCTGTCAAGTTCAGAGAGTGACTATATTCACTCACCCCACTGTCAAGTTCAGAGAGTGACCGTATTCACTCACCCCACTGTAAATTGTCTGCCGAAAACTGCAGAAAAGGCTAAATTCAGTAAATCCCGGGAGATTTCTCGTGCAACGATATATTTCCCTTCCCGGGTATCACTTTGAACATCGGTCCGTTGAAACACCAATGGCTTAGCCTGGCATCCGATTACACAATATTCACACAGTATGGGAAATGAAAAAGGTCATTGCCATGATTCCTGGAGATAACAGGAGTTCTAAGATATCCTGAAACTTATCTCACATCTGTCTTACTTTGAATTACAGAAGCAGTTATTATCTCGGCTACGGGAGATGTGGAAAAAGACTGCAGATGCCACGAGAGTGTACTGTATAACAACTACGTCGTAATTCACGTGGTGAGTTTTACTTGAGTCTCAGAATCCGTCAGCCAGTGAACACAGGGCGGCCGTTAAAATGCAAACTTGTTGCTTTGTTACGATTATCCTTATCATTACTATAAGTAGTAGCAGCCTTGGTAGTGGGGATGATAGTGGTAGCAGTTGTAGGAGTAGTAGTGTTAATAGTAGCAGCACTGGCACTAGTAGTAGTTTGAATCGTAGTAGTGGCAGTCAAAGATAAGAAACCATAGATAGATAGAAACCATAAAATCAACATTTGAAGCGGATTGAATTACTGGGGCCTTCTAGAATATTACCGATATCAGTATTGTTCACTGACCTGCTTCAATTTTAATCAAGCGTGAATGTGACATCTATGCAATTTTTCTACATTGTCACATTCGACAGTTCACAACAGTATACTTGGGACTTTGGTCAGAATAACAGCAATTTTATCAGGTTGCTTACACATCTTTTTGTAACGGTATTATTTTTGAAAAAATAGACGGTCTCTCTGCAATGCTCTGAGAAGATGTGTGAATTACAATTTAATGCAAATAATCTGTGCCATCAAGTGACGTACAAGCTCCTTATCACAGCAGACCATATAGAATATCCTATAATATAATCTATACTTTTACAGTTGCTTGTCTGTGATATTTACCTATATATCAAGAATAGTAAATTGAACTGTGAGCTGTACATGACTGTTTTCTGCTTTGTATGAGTATGTTCCACACAAAACTAGCACAGCAGTAGTGATGTCACGCCCAAACGTTCATCCCCCGTCTCCAGACCAGTTGATTTTAGACTTCGAAAATAACCAATTTGGAAGGGAGTGCGAAATTATGCCTTACCGCCAGACTAGGCGTGCTTTATCGCCAGCGTCGCCACAAAAATACAGCCCTAAATGTTAATCTCTCCTCGACAACCCCCGAAAATGGAGTCTGTGCGAGTAATTCCAAACACAGATAGCTGAGCTGTTAAGGCCTGATTGCAGTCTGAGGGATCCCGCAGCTCGTAATGGGGTCTTCATCTTAGTCCCTAAAAATGATCAACATAGGGGAACACGGACGTGAGTGAAAAGTACACCGCCCGCCCCCAGCCGCTGTCCTGAATAAAAATGATAAACATAGGGGAACACGGGCGTGGGTGAAAAGTACCCCCAGCCGCTGTCCTGAATAAAAAATAAGATGGCCAGTGGATAAAACTTGCAGCTGGCCTTCTCTCTGAGAGTTGACCTGATTGCTGTGTCTCTGGCACCGCATTAGGAACCCCTTGCAGGTCCTACTCCGGTTTCTCAATGCAGTGAACACTGGGAATAATGCATACTGTGATTTAATACAGCCCCCCTCGTACACTGGGAGTAATGCATTGTGGGATATAATACAGCCCCCCTCGTACACTGGGAATAATGCATTGTGGGATATAATACAGCCCCCTCGTACACTGGGAATAATGCATTGTGGGATACAACATGGCCCCCCTTGTCTCTGTCGCTGAATGGTGTCACGAGCAGTGGATTGCTGCGGCGGCACGTGTGTTGTGGCTAATAATCTTTTTTTGCACAGAGTCTGAGTTTATGCTGTATTCTTCGATGATGCTATTTTAAAGTGAAATTCATTGCCTCGGAACAAGACCACATTAGCCACATTAATTATGTGGACACCGACTGCAAAACACTGTCCAGATGTACAAATGTATCTAAAATCGATTGTCCAGATAGCGAAATCTGGGTCTCTGTGAAGTAAATGTATGTTTTTCGATTCAATAAGTAACACGGAGATAAGCAGACAATGCAAGAATTTGTACACATCTCCCATGTTTGTAAATTCTTCACATACCTTTTGTCACCATCCAAACCATCAATTGATCTGTACAAAATGCTTAACCCCTTATTGTAATCGAGGAATTCAAATTAAAAGTGAATGTATGGGAAAACCGACATTGTAATTAAACATGATTAAAGATGCAGGTTTAATTGGCAGAGTATACCATTACAGAAGTATACCTACTAAACCCTAAAACCCATATTAACCTTGAGATTCCAGATAACCAAATTATTTATTGTCACTTTATTACCTTAGCATGGTGTACCTGTGTAGCATTCAGCCTAAAATAATCATCACAAAAAATTTAGCACCACAGGTATGCAAGGGTACGCTGTGTATCACATTACATTATTTATTCTTCCTAGCAGATATACTTTAAAAAAAAAAGATAAAAAAAAAGTATTTCTTGGATTTGAACCAACACAATCCTCCTTACGAGTTCTAAACCTTACCCGCAACACAACCCGCTGCCCCGGTGTTAAGTGGTACCGCGATATAAAGCTATAATCTCCTTTGGTGGCATTATCAAGCAGGCCACCCTCCGACACCTGTCCTGTGAACAGCACTGACAGAAACCGTGTCAGTGGCGCTCCACAGCCAGCTTTACTGCTCAGCACATCACCTCCAGCTCGCCGATCCGCCTGACCTTTTTTGCCACCATGGGATAAATTTTCGAGTGCCCGAGGCTCATCCACATCATCAAACACTCCTCTGAGGAAGACGCAGGGGCTGTCTATCTCTGTCCCTCATCTGACAGCGAGAGGCGACTCCAGTTGATTTCCCCACTAATCCTGCCCCAGAGGTGGTGTTCCTACTAAACTAATTACTCTGTGTCTCAGCGGCTCCTCCTGTTACCACCACTGACGAGCCGCATGTTGTGGAGTGGCGCTGTCGAGCGCATTTTCGCTCTGCATTATGTATGACATTGGTAGTGTTGTTGTTGTGTGTGTGTGTGTGTGTGTGTGTGTGTGTGTGTTCGGGCATGCGCGGGCATGCGTCTGCATCTGTGTGTGTGTGTGTGTGTGTGTGTGTGTGTGTGTGTGTGTGTTCGGGCATGCGCGGGCATGCGTCTGCATCTGTGTGTGTGTGTGTGTGTGTGTGTGTGTGTGTGTGTGTGTGTTCGGGCATGCGCGGGCATGCGTCTGCATCTGTGTGTGTGTGT